>JBBPBX010081104.1:0-12777 GCA_038048925.1 Garcialebias charrua | reverse complement strand
CGGGTCGCTGCACTGGAACCATCTAAACCGAGTCGCACCACTGGAACCATCTAAACCGAGTCGCTGCACTGGAACCATCTAAACCGAGTCGCTCCACTGGAACCATCTAAACCGGGTCGTTGCACTGGAACCATCTAAACCGGGTCGTTCCACTGGAACCATCTAAACCGAGTCGCTCCACTGGAAACATCTAAACCGGGTCGCACCACTGGAACCATCTAAACCGGGTCGCTCCACTGGAACCACTGGAACCATCTAAACCGAGTCGCTCCACTGGAACCATCTAAACCGGGTCGCTCCACTGGAACCACTGGAACCATCTAAACCGGGTCGCTCCACTGGAACCATCTAAACCGGGTCGCTCCACTGGAACCACTGGAACCATCTAAACCGGTTCGCTCCACTGGAACCACTGAAACCATCTAAACGGGTCGCTCCACTGGAACCATCTAAACCAGGGTCCCCAGCCTTCTTTGGACCACGGACCAGTTTTATGCGAGATGATTTGTGAACGGACCGGCGGCTGGGTGTGAGGGGAGTCACACACACACAACAACACACAGCGTGACTCATATGAACTTTAATTATTAATTAATTTAATAATTACACCTTCAACTGAAACAAAAATTATAATTCCATGTTTTGTAATCTCATTCAGATTATCATGCCATTTATTTTAAAATAATATTTAACAGAATTCGGCTCCTTCATGTGGTTGGTGACTGAACGATGCTCACAGCAGACGCGTTTAACGAAGTGGCGCCTGCGTTCACCTTCTTCTTGCTCAGCTGGTCTCATAATTCCGGGTCGCAGACTTCAGGACTCCTCCCACGGGACTCGCCTGCTGAGATGAACTCATAATTTAACCCCTGGTATTTTGTTCGTGGTGGTAGTTGTGGAGCCTCAAACCGCTCGGCTGCTCGTCTTTAACCAGGAACTCAAGGCCGCTGACTTCCTGTCTGTTTCACAGTCGATTTAAATGTTTTACTGCTCGTTTTCAGTTTTAAAACACAAAACAGAACCGCTGAGGAAGTACCACACACTACACAGGAGGTGCTACAGCTGGCTGCTGCTGCTATTAGCAATAAATAAAACTGTTCAGTGTAAATAGTTGTGTAACATGAAACTGGTGGATCGGTCTTGGACCAGCTGTTGGCTCGTCAGTCCCGTCACAATTAATCATTCCTTAAACTCTATCTACAACAGATAAGATACTGTTTACCAGCAATTATCACACGTTTTTGTGGACCTTGAAAAAGCTTTCGATCGAGTTCCCCATGAAGCAATCAGCTGGAGTCTACGTCGACAAAACGTTCCCGAATATCTTGTTCGTCTAGTCATGGCAACGTACACAAATTCCAAGACATTCATCAGCACAACGGTTGGGAATACGGATGCATTCGACATTGGCGTCGGCGTTCACCAAGGCTTGATACTCAGCCCACTGTTATTTATCACAGTAATGGAAGAAATCACGAAGTCGATACGCACTGGCGACATTTGGAATCTGATGTACGCAGACAATATTGTTCTAACAGCCACATCAGAACAGAGCGCGGCGCGAATGTTTGAAGAATGGAACGCTCGACTCGCCGACCATGGGTTCAAAGTCAACATTGACAAAACAAAAGCGATGAACACTGGCGAATCCGTCGAATCCACACCCACTGGTCGTTGGCCCTGTTCAGTTCGCAAAGCTGGTGTGGGCAGCAATTCAATCATGTGTCAACAGTGGTGTCACAAACGTTGTTCAAAAGTCCATTGTCAAAAGCGACCAATTTTGTTTGTCCTACTTGCATCAATCCATGACAACAAGTACAACGCAACAATACAATTGGAGCCGTTGGCGTCGAAACAGTCAAGTCGTTTCAATATCTAGGGAATGTGTTGGACTGTACTGGAACAGCCGAAGCTGCTGTTCAGGCACGTATACGTGTGGCGTGGAATAAATGGCATATACTGTACTCGCTTCTATACTGATGCAGCGCAACATCCCACTACTCCTAAGTTCAAGACTCTATGGCTCAGTGATACGTCCCGTGCTGTTGTATGGCGCAGAAACATGGCCAATGACAACAAAACTCGAACAGCAACTTCACCGAACCGACATGAAAATGCTCCGATGGATGCAACGCATTAGTCTTAAAGATCACATCCAATCGACCGAAATCCTGCGTCGAGCTGGCTTATGTGCGATTAAGGACGCATGCCGGCGACACCGTTTGCGGTGGTTCGGTCATGTTAAACGAAGTGAAAACAGTGCTATACTTGCTATTGCAAACCTTGAAGTACCTGGCACTCGTCCCAAAGGCCGTCCGAAAAAGAGCTGGGCGCAAACGATTCAACAAGATCTGAAAGCGCTGAACCTCAATGAACTGGACGCAACTGACCGCCTAATCTGGCGTCAAAAACTTGGCGACAAAGAAGTAATGTCCCACCCTGGAATTGGGAAAACGGACGTTAAACAAAGATAGATAGATGAACTCTATCTACAACAGGTAAGATACTGTTTACCAGCAGCAGCTCTGACTCGGGGTCTGGTGTTTGTTTTGGGGGTGTTCTGGGAACAGCGCCGCTCACAGAGCGGAGCTCGTCTGGGTTTGTGGTACTGACCCACCACTCGCTGTCCTCCTCCGCCTCCACCACGATCACCTCCCCCTCACTGAACGTCAGCTCGTCGGGGTTGTCTGCAGAGCAGTTGTAGATGGCCTTCACCCGCTGCGGGCGCAGCTTCTGAACACACAGACGCCACAGTCACACACACACACACACACACATCTGGAGCAGAACCGGGTCTGACGGACTCACAGAGAAGGCCGTTCTGGGTTTAGGTGATGGAGCTGGACTTTGTGGGGACTGGACCTGAAGACCTGCAACAAACAACAACACAACTTTACATCAAGACTTAAAGAGTCCGGGCCCACGTGGAGCAGAACCCAGAACTGGAGGTTCTTACCCGGTTTGTTGACAGAGCCGGTCCGGACCGGAGGTCTGAGAGGAGCTGGTTTCCCTGATCTGAAATAAAGTCAAAGTTTGACCCGTTAGGTCCAGATTCTGACCAGTCAACACCAGTTCTAACCAGTCTGGTCTCGACTGGTCCAACAACTGGTACTGGTAACACTTAATACAATGAGACACCAGTCCAGAACTCTGAAGACCCGTTCTAAGTGCTGACCAGAAGACCGGACTCATGTGGTCTGGAGACCAGCCCAGAACCTGGTCCAGAACCAAAGGGTTCACTGTAGACCTACCCAGTGGGAGACTTAGGGGCGGTGGGTCCTGGTGGTCTGCTGGTCTGGACAGGTGGAGGAAGGGGCGGAGCTTTAAAGTGAAGCGGAGGTAAAGCCGGAGGTGGGGCAGCAGGGACTGTGATTGGAACAGGTGGCAGGGGGGGCAGGGGGGCATTTTTGGCCGACCCGGTCTTGGTGTCCAACATGGCCGACTTCTTGTTGGCTGAAGGAGGAGGGGGAGGAGGAGCAGGAGGAACCACTGGGAGAACTGGGACATGAACAGAAAGTCCGGTCAGGTTTTCACCAGAACGTTTTCAAAGAGCAGAAGGGGCGGAGCCTAAGACCAGGGAGACACTCACCGTACATGGACGTGTTCCTGTCGGGATTCTGAGGGTCCGAGGAAGAACGTTGTCTCCCAACAGCTTCAATGGCTGCCGGCTTACCGGGACCTGATCCAAACAGACACAGAACCACAAGCTAAACACGCCGAAACCGATTATTACAGCTAAGAGAAGCCAAACACGAGCTAAAAGCTACGAGAAGCAGATCATGAGCTAAAAGGTAAAAGAGGCAGAACATGAGCTAAAAGCTATGAGAAGCAAAACATGAGCTAAAAGGCAAAAGAGGCAGAACATGAGCTAAAAGCTAAATGACGCAAAACACTAGCTAAAAGAGGCAGAACATGAGCTAAAAGCTAAACAAAGCCAAACACGAGCTAAAAGCTAAGAGAAGCAAAATATGAGCTAAAAGCTAAAAGAGGCAGAACATGAGCTAAAAGCTAAATGAAGCAAAACACTAGCTAAAAGCTAAGAGAGGCAGAACACAAGCTAAAAGTTACGAGAAGCAAAACATGAGCTAAAAGCTAAATGGAGCAAAACAAGCTAAAATCTAAGAAAAGCAAAACACGAGCTAAAAGCTAAGAGAAGCAAAACACGAGCTAAAAGCTAAGAGAAGCAAAACACTAACTAAAAGCTAAGAGAGGCAGAACATAAGCTAAAAGCTAAGAAAAGCAAAACATGAGCTAAAAGCTAAAAGAGGCAAAACTCTAGCGAAAAGCTAAGAGAAGCAAAACACGAGTTAAAAGCATAAAGAAGCAAAACATGAGCTAAAAGCTAAAAGAGGCAGAACATAAGCTAAAAGCTAAGAAACAAAACAATAGTTAAATGCTAAAAGGAGCAAAACATTATTTAAAAGCTAGCTTTTGCAAAATGCCACCTAAGTAGCATAAAGCTAAAATTATCTAAACATTAGTTAAAAGTCATGCCGTGTACCCACCAAACGCGTTTCAGGCAGCGGAAGCGGCCGGTTTACATTGAAAGTCTATGTTGAGGCGCGGCGAGGGGCGGCGAGGCGTGACGCGTTTTGAGCATTTCACGTGGCGCGGCAGCGCACGGCAGTTCTTTTCCGCACACGCGACGCGTCCGAAGCAGCCGACGCGTCGAGCAGCCAAAGTTCAAATATTTGAACTTTGGCTGCTCGACGCGTCGCAGTAACCAATCGGGAGAGACTCTGCTATGTGATGACGCAACAACGACGGGACTTTTTTTGGATTTTTTAAACTTATGCTGTGATCACACCGAACAGCTTTTCAGCAGCAGGAGCGTCCAGTTTACATGTAAAGTCAATGGGGGACGCGCTTCCAGCCACGTCTTGGCGTCGGGCGTCACGTCGCGTGCGTGTTGAGCGTGCTGGAAAGCGTTTTCCGTGCACGTGAACCGGCTTCAGCCTCCAAACCGCGCATTCAACATGCTGAAGATTTCGCGGTTCAAACTTTCAAACGCCGCTCAACTCTCCCTGATTGGTTGGTGTGTCAACCAATCAGGGAGAGTCGGGGGGAGGAGAAGAGAGGAGGAGAAGAGAGGGGGAGAGTCCCTATGTGACGCGGAAACGAGGGGGCGCGCGCACTATGTGACGTATTGTTTGTGGGACACAGAAAAGACCCGCGAGGTCGTGTACTATGGAAGAGAAACTCATTGTAGCTGTGTGTTCGCGACAAGTCCTTCACGACCAGTCAAGTCTGCTCCACAGAGACGGAAATAAAAAGCTCCTCGCCTGGCGGAGTGCGCAGGACTCTGTATACCGGTAAGCTCCTCCCACACACCCCGCAGCAGTTTCGCGTTCTGGCTTTCTGGTCCAAGTAGGTCCCGACACCAAGTGCGTCCACTTGCGTGCGTGACGAGCTTTTTGGAGGTTGAAACGCTGTTCGGTGTGACCACACCATTAGCCCATCGAGCCTCCATGAAGAAACCAGCCTCGGGTAAGAAACTTGGCATTTTTACAGTTGCCGCTGTCCGCTCGAGCGTACGATCACCCCAAACATAAAAAACGTTTTAATCTCAACAAAGACTTTCGGAGCTGCAGTTCGGCTCTTAGAAAACCCACTCAAGTAGTAACGAGGCTCACGTACAGCTGATTTCATCTGCCCAGTGTACAAAAAACTAAACAAACCCGACCGGAAAAGGAGCCAGACGCTGCTCCCACTGCGCGTCATCAGACACTTCTTCAGTGTGAACAGATTATGGTGACAAGCGGCCAAAAGGGTGCGGCAACAGCGTTTTTGACGCTCAAAACACGTTTGGTGGGTACCTGGCATCACAGACTGCTAGCAAACAGCTATAAGCGGTAAAGCTCGAGCAAGAGGTTAAAAGTGGCAAAAACAGCTAAATGTCATCTAAAAGCTAAATGTATCAAGTTATAATAATAATAATAATGAATTCCATTTATAATGCACTTTTCATTAATAAAAATCTCAAAGTGCTACAAAGTGTAACAAAGCAAAGATCAAAATAAAACAAGTGATAAAATCAAATAAAATCAATAATAATATCGACTAAGATCAAAGATAAAATCATGTGGATGCAGATTAGGCTTGCTTAAAAAATAAATAAAATAAAACAAGTGATAAAATCAAGTAAAATCAATAATAATATCGACTAAGATCAAAGATAAAATCATGTGGATGCAGATTAGGCTTGCTTAAAAAATAAATAAAATAAAACAAGTGATAAAATCAAGTAAAATCAATAATGATATCAGCTAAGATCAAAGATAAAATCATGTGGAGGCAGAATAGGCTTGCTTAAAAAGAAAAGTCTTTATGCTGCTTTTATAATAATGTCTTTGTCTGTCATCTGTGTATGTTTCCCATACACAGACGAAATTCGTCTCTGCATTTAACCCAACCACCACCAGGTGGTGCAGTGAGCAGCCAGAAAGCGCCCGGGGAGCTGGAGAATTAGGTGTGCACTCATAGACACCCCAAGGTGTGTAGTGGCCGGGGCGCGAACCCGCGTCCTTCGGGTCCCAAGTCGAAAGCCCTGCCACTACACCATTTTAAAGTCAACCAGTGACTGTGGAGCTCTCAGGTCGTCAGGGAGGGAGTTCCACAGGCGGGGGGCAGCCACACAGAATGCTCGGTCTCCCATGGTCCTCAATTTGGTTCGAGGAATATGAAGGAAATTACTGTTCTGTGATCGTAGAGACCGGGTGGATGAATATGGTGCAAGAATGTCCTTTAGATAGTCAGGTGAAGTGCCGTGTAAGCATTGATGTGTAATGAGAGCAGTTTTGTACTGAATTCTGTAGGTGACAGGAAGCCAATGGAGGTTATGGAGAATGGGTGTAATATGTTCAAATTTACGAACTCTCAACAGAATCCTTGCTGCACTGTTTTGAATATATTGAAGTTTCTGAAGGTTTTTGCCAGGGATACCAATAAACAGGGAGTTGCAGTAGTCGAGCCTGGAGGAGACAAAAGCATGGACGAGTTTCTCAGCATCAGGAAAAGTCAGAGATGGGCGAAGTCTGGAGATGTTTCGAAGATGGAAGAAGCAAGTTTTAAACAGATGCTTAATGTGATGCTTAAAGTTACTAGTAAATGTAGCAAAGGGTAGCTAACAGATTATCAGTAAGTAAGAAAAGGTTAGCTAAAAGTAGCAAAAGGCTAGCTCAAAGCTAAAAGTATCATAAGACCAAGTATTTGAAGCAGATTTTAAAGAGAAAAATGTTTCTGAATGAATTAAAGACGTTTGAATGTATTTCTAAGGAAAATATTTATATAAAAACATTAAATATGTTGAACAGTATAAAAGTTAGAAAGACTCAAAGTCCCAGCATGCACCTGCTGAAGGAGCTGAAGGTTCGGACAGACTGACAGCTAAAACAGTTCACAGTCTGTGGAAGCAGCCGATTGTAAAGAAAGTTCGTTGGCTCCATGACCGACCTCTGTTTGGACCTCTGGGGGGCAGCGGGGGCGTCGGTCCCGGCGGCGGCAGGTTCGCGTCCAGAACCGCGCCGTACGTCTCGTTGTTGATCATGCTGCTCGGGATCGGAGGCCTCTGCTTGTCCCGCACAACCAGGACGGCGTCGCGGGCCAGCGCCGCCAGATTGGTCTGCACGGGGCCACCGGGCACGAAGCAGCTGACCGGGCGCTCGTCACGCGGGCGCTCGTCACGCGGGCGCTCGTCACGCGGGCGCTCGTCACGCGGGCGCTCGTCACGCCGGTTCGGGATGGGCTGCGGGACGCACACAGAACACACGGTGACGTCCAGAACAGAACACCCGGCGCCTCGCTCGGACGAGACGGACCAACCTTGTCCTCCATCTCGTCCTCGCTCTCGTCCAGGTCCTCGTTTTGGAGACGCCATTCGTACTCGACATGGACGTGGACGTTGAACTTTCCCGTCTGAGCCTGAGTCAGCTGGAGGACAGACAAACAAACAAACAAACAAACAAACAAACAAACAGTTTATACAAGCAATAAGAACAAAGTAACATCAAAGTGATGCTTAAATTAATAAATATTTTAACTTGGAGACGACTACACCGCTACACGGCCTAACGGAGCGTCAGGGGTGGGCTGGCTCTGACCCCCCTCACCTTCAAGTCCATTCAGACCAGTGCAAGTTTTTTAAATGAACGCTTCTCTTCCAAATACACAAAGTGGCAGTGAGATTAAAACGTTCGCCAGCCGACAGAAGCCCTGCTCCGCTGTGTAAACTTCATGTTGTTGTCCCGTCCAGGTTGGTTTGTCGTCTCCTCTCAGCTGTTGTGAGCATGACAGCATGAAAAACTAACGAGGAACTGACTTCCATCTTGAATGAGGCAGCATTTAGGTGGACTAAAGTCCCCCCATAGCTCTGCGTTCGCCCGTACGCCGCACTATGCCGTACATACGCAGAGGCACAAGTGTACCATGTACGCGCAAAGCTCAAATTTTACGACCGCGTACGTATAAACAATAAACTGCCCGGCGCCGGACTGTTTTGTATGAGACACAAATGTATTAAATTCCTCTTCTTCATCCCTGATCTGGACTTTTCTTTTGTTTTTTTTTGCCAAAAGTCAAGTGATCGCTTCCTCCTCCGTTGACTCCATGAGGAAATGAATGAGGAAATGAATGAATTTGTCGCAAGCAAATTAACCTCGTGTGTGGCTGCGCGAGGTTCTGCAAATTTCCTGGTGGGCTGCAGGACCAACGCTCCCTGTTTTTATTTTTATTTTTTAGAACTTTTTAATAAGATATAACACCGCTGCAGCTGAAGCTGTGTGAAGCTGCCGGCTCACCTTTTTTTTCTCTCCCCCCGACCTGTCAATCAATTCAGTAGGCGTGTCAGCAAATGACCTATCAGCGAACGCTCTGCGCTGTGAATTTGGAGCGAAAACGCGAGAACGAACACAGAGCTGTGCGGGCGAACGCGCACGCAAAGAACGCGCGCGTAGTACGGCGTACAGGCCGTACGCAGAGCTATAGGGGGGGGGGCTTAAAGATTATTATCAAAAATGGGGTTGTCATGGCAAAATCAAAGATGGCCTCCACCTATATTTATATACTGTATATATATATATATATATATATATATATATATATATATATATATATATATATATATATATATATATATATATATATATATATATATATACAGGTAGTCCCCGATTTACGAGCGCTCTGATCTACGAGGTTCCAGACTTACGAGCTGGCGAATTATTGGAAAAAACGCAAAAAATACTGAGTTTTCCTGTGTTTTTTCACCACAGTTCGTTAGCTAAACATGTGGACACACGTTTCCGATCATTTTTATGCACTCATAAGCAGTTTTTCGATGAAAAACGAGTGTTTGTAGTCGCGCTAGCAAAACCGTTCCAATTTACGAGCGAATTTCCGGATTTACGAGAAGCGTGGCGGCCGTTCCAAATTACGAGATTTCCGGTTTACGAGCGCCTCGTTGTAACGGATCTCGCTCGTAAATCGGGGACTACCTGTATATATATATATATATATATATATATATATATATATATATATATATATATATATATATATATATATCCATCCATCCATCCATCCATCTTCTTCCGCTTATCCGGGGTCGGGTCGCGGGGGTAGCAGCCTAAGTAGGGAGGCCCAGACTTCCCTCTCCCCAGCCACTTGGAGCAGCTCCTCCGGGGGAATCCCAAGGCGTTCCCAGGCCAGCCGAGAAACATAGTCCCTCCAGCGTGTCCTGGGTCTTCCTCTGGGTCTCCTCCCGGTGGGACATGCCCGGAACACCTCACCAGGGAGGCGTCCAGGAGGCATCCTAACCAGATGCCCGAGCCACCTCAACTGGCTCCTCTCGATGTGGAGAAGCAGCGGCTCTACTCCGAGTCCCTCCCGGATGACTGAGCTTCTCACCCTATCTCTAAGGGAGAGTCCAGCCACCCTGCGGAGAAAACTCATTTCAGCCGCTTGTATCCGAGATCTTGTTCTTTCGGTCATAACCCAAAGCTCATGACCATAGATGAGGGTGGGAACGTAGATCGATCGGTAAATTGAGAGCTTTGCCTTTTGACTCAGCTCTCTCTTCACCACGACAGACCGGTACAGCGCCCGCTTCACTGCGGACGCTGCACCTATCCGCCTATCGATCTCACGCTCCAGTTTTCCCTCATTCGTGAACAAGATCCCGAGATACTTAAACTCCTCCACTTGGGGCAGGACCTCCTCCCCGACCCGGAGAGGGCATGCTACCCTTTTCCGGCTCAAGACCATGGCCTCGGATTTGGAGGAACTGATCCTCATCCCGGCCGCATCACACTCGGCTGCAAACCGCTCCAGTGAAAGTTGTAAATCACGAACTGATGAAGCCAGTAGGACCACATCATCTGCAAAAAACAGAGAAGCGATTCTAAGGTCACCAAAACGGATCCTCTCAACACCTTGGCTGCGCCTAGAAATTCTGTCCATAAAAGTTATGAACAGAATCGGTGACAAAGGGCAACCTTGGCGGAGTCCAACTCTCACCGGAAACGAGCCTGACTTACTGCCGGCAATGCGGACCAAGCTCTGACACCGGTCGTACAGGGACCTAACAGCCCTTATCAAAGGGCCTGGTACCCCATACTCCCGGAGTACCCCCCACAGAACCCCCCGAGGGACGCGGTCGAATGCCTTCTCCAAGTCCACAAAGCACATGTAAACTGGTTGGGCAAACTCCCACGCACCCTCCAGGACCCTGTTGAGGGTGTAGAGCTGGTCCAGTGTTCCACGACCAGGACGAAAACCACACTGCTCCTCCTGAATCCGAGGTTCGACTATCCGACGGACCCTCCTCTCCAGAACCCCTGAATAGACCTTACCAGGGAGGCTTAAGAGTGTGATCCCCCTATAGTTGGAACACACCCTACGGTCCCCCTTTTTGAATAGGGGAACCACCACCCCAGTCTGCCAATCCAAGGGAACTGCCCCCGATGTCCACGCGATATTGCAGAGTCGCGTAAGCCAACACAACCCTACAACATCCAGAGCCCTAAGGAACTCCGGGCGAATCTCATCCACCCCCGGAGCCTTGCCACCGCGGAGCTTTTTAACCACCTCGGCGACCTCAGCACCAGAGATCGGAGAACCCGACCCAAAGTCCCCAGGCTCCGCTTCCTCAGTGGAAGACGTGCCAGTAGGATTGAGGAGGTCTTCGAAGTATTCCGCCCACCGACTCACAACATCCCGAGTTGAGGTCAGTAGCACGCCACCCCACCATAAATGGTGTTGGTCGCGTACCTCTTTCCCCCCCTGAGACGCCGGATGGTGGACCAGAATCGCCTCGAAGCCGTACGGAAGTCATTCTCCATGGCCTCTCCGAACTCCTCCCACGCCCGAGTTTTTGCCTCAGCAACCACCCGAGCCGCATGCCGCTTGGACTGCCGGTACCTATCAGCTGCTTCCGGGGTCCCACAAGCCAAAAAGGCCCAATAGGACTCCTTCTTCAGCCTGACAGCATCCCTCACTGCCGGTGTCCACCACCGGGTTCGAGGGTTGCCACCACGACAGGCACCAACAACCTTGCGGCCACAGCTCCGATAAGCTGCCTCGACAATAGAGGCGCGGAACACGGCCCACTCGGACTCCATGTCCCCCGCCTCCCTCGGAACGTGTTCAAAGCTCTCCCGGAGGTGGGAGTTAAAGCTCCGTCTTACGGGAGACTCTGCCAGACGTTCCCAGCAGACCCTCACAATACGTTTGGGTCTGCCAGGTCTGACCGGCATCCTCCCCCACCATCGGAGCCAACTCACCACCAGGTAGTGGTCAGTTGACAGCTCCGCCCCTCTCTTCACCCGAGTGTCCAAGACATGCGGCCGCAGATCAGATGAGACGACAACAAAGTCGATCATCGAACTGCGACCTAGGGTGTCCTGGTGCCAAGAGCACATATGGACACCCTTATGCTTAAACATGGTGTTCGTTATGGACAATCCATGACGAGCACAGAAGTCCAACAACAGAACACCACTCGGGTTCAGATCAGGGGGGCCGTTCCTCCCAACCACACCCCTCCAGGTCTCACTGTCATTGCCCACGTGAGCGTTGAAGTCCCCCAGTAGAACAAGGGAGTCCCCAGGAGGCGCACTCTCCAATACCCCCTCCAAGGACTCCAAAAAGGGTGGGTAGTCTGAGCTGCCGTTTGGTGCATAGGCACAAACAACAGTCAGAGCCCGTCCCCCCACACGTAGGCGAAGGGAGGCTACCCTCTCGTTCACCGGGGTGAACCCCAACGTACAGGCACCAAGATGGGGGGCAACCAGTATGCCCACTCCTGCTCGGCGCCTCTCACCAGGGGCAACTCCAGAGTGGAAGAGTGTCCAACCCCTCTCAAGGAAACTGGTTCCAGAGCCAGAGCCATGCGTTGAGGTGAGTCCGACTATTTCTAGTCGGAAACTCTCAACCTCACACACTAGCTCAGGCTCCTTCCCCACCAGAGAGGTGACATTCCATGTCCCAATGGCCAGCTTCTGTAGCCGAGGATCAGACCGCCAGGGTCCCCGCCCTCGGCCACCACCCATCTCACATTGCACCCGACCCCTTTGGCCCCTCCCACAGGTGGTGAGCCCATGGGAAGGGGGACCCACGTCTCCTCTTCGGGCTGTGCCCGGCCGGGCTCCATGGGTAAAAGCCCGGCCACCAGGCGCTCGCCAGCGTGCCCCACCTCCGGGCCTGGCTCCAGAGTGGGGCCCCGGTGACCCGCGTCCGGGCGAGGGAAAACTTAGTCCATTAATTGTATCATCATAGGGGTTT
>JBBPBX010081103.1:0-16024 GCA_038048925.1 Garcialebias charrua | reverse complement strand
TCTGGTTAGCCCGAACAGTGATGGTTTTAAGGTTGGTTACATCATCAATGCACTTGGTGATGTATGAACATACAGTGTCTGAGTACTCCTGGAGACATGTGGTGTTGTTTGTGGTAGCAGCTTCTTTGAACATACTCCAATCTGTGGTGTCAAAACAGTCCTGGAGTGCCTCTGAAGACCCCTCTGGCCACACTCGTATCTGCTTGCGGACTGGTTTTGTGACTTTCACCAGTGGCCTGTATGCTGGCTTTAGCATAACACAGATATGGTCAGAAGCACCAATGTGGGGGAGGGGGATGGCTCTGTAGGAATTTTTCATGGTGGTGTAAACCTGGTCCAGGGTGTTGTTTCCTCTTGTTGCAAAGTTTATGTTTCTGTATGTTTTTGGAAGAACACTCTTTAAATCTGCATGGTTGAAATCACCAGCCGTGATGAGAAAAGCATCAGGATGGGCTGTTTGTTGCTCACTGATGTGCAGATATAGTTCATTTAGTGCCTCACCTCTATCTTTGCTGTTGGAGCTTGGGGGGATATATACAGCAACAATCAAAACAGCTGTAAACTCCCTCGGTAAAAAGAACGGTCTGCATTTAATAGTCATGAACTCCACTAAATGTGAGCAGTGTTTGTAGACCACAGCAGCATCACGACACCATGCGTTGTTGATGTAAACACAGAGCCCCCCTCCCCATCTCTTACCTCCCTCGAGGGTTCGGTCCGCTCTGTAGCATGTTAGCTGCTCCAGCTGAATAGCATGGTCCAGAACGTTGTTGTTGAGCCACGTTTCCGTGAATACAAACACACAACAGTCTCTCACAGTCTTTTGTGTCGTTCGCAGCAGGCGTATATAATCCAATTTGTTGTCCAAGGAGCGCACGTTAGCCAGAACCATGGATGGGATCGCCGGCCTGTGTGGGCTAGCTGCTAGCCTCGCTCTGATCCCTCCGCGTTTACCCCGCTTCTGTTTCCTGTCACGCCGCTTGTGGCGTTTCCATGGCGGGCGCGATGAAGGGAAGGTCCGGGCTGGCTTCCAGAGCAGCTCGCAGTCACGAAGCTGATGTAACTCCACCTCGAGCTCATGTAGCTTCTCCTGGAGTTCGCTGTTTATTCCCAAATGAGCGGTTTTTCCGACATCAAGCAGGAATTCACGGCTATACTTGCGTTCTTGAACACGTAGACAAGACAAAGACGTGCCGGCAAATTGCGGCGTGCAGGACAAGACAGACGAAAGCACCGTGTTGCTGGGAGAGAGAGAAGCCGCAACGTTTGCACGCGCCGCCATGTTGGATCTTACTCACCTCCAAATTATTTTTTCATAGGAAAGAGTTAGGTACAGGAGCATATAGTCTACTGACGGAGATGTCAGATGCACCCATAAGCTATATCACAGATGCCTCTGCACCAGAGGTTGAAGTTGGAGGCAAGAAGTATGCTGTGGGGTGCGGACTAAGCCACCAGGTGAGAAGCACAGATTTGAAACCCAGTCTTCAAGTAGCACTTCTTGATGTTGTGCAAAAAACAAATCTCTTCAGGTTTGTTGTTTCATTAAAAAAAGCAATTTACATATTATAATAAGGTGCTTGCTTATGTGATAAAAAGAGAAAAATAATTTGCATCAGGCTGACAGATACAGTAATATAGACATAAATACATTGAGGACTGAGCCACATAGTATCCAGAAATCTTTATTTGTCTAGCATCTTCCACAGCTCATGTAAACAGACAGCTTAACAGTGGTGATTAAAAAAACATGTTAAGTGTAAGTCATGTGATTTACTAATGGATGCTACTACTGTCCCTTCAGTATGTGTGGCTGGAAGTTTGAAAGCATGCTTACCACATACCAGATGTGATTTATGATTCCTAATCTTGTGTTAGGAATTTTACCAGACACTATCTTGAACTTTTTTATTTTAGCAATAGCCCGCTCTATGTGCACCCTGTGCTTTGCAATACGCTTTGTCTCCAGAACATCTCCTGCTGGCATTTGCCTCTTGGACCTCGAAAATGGTGGCATGTTTAACTGCAGTCCGATTGCTTTAATTTCATCCTCAATCAAAAAACCCTTATCAGCCATTACGCCATCCCCTTTTTGCAAATAGCCATTGTCTATAAGTGTCTCTAGTAAGGGGATGATTCCACACTGTCTGACAATCTCCTTGTCAGACATGGATCCTGTGAAGAGAACAGATGAAAAAATGACAGCACCACGGGGGTCACAGGCAACGAGTGATTTCAGGGTGTTGGTGTTTTTGTAATTTGAAAAGCTCTGACTTTGTAACACCAGTGATGTTGGCCTTTCTATTTTCAGCTCTGTGCAGTCTAATATAGCAAATGTAGATGGGTAGTCGGCTTTGTAGGTTTCAGGCATGTTTTGCATAATGACGTCTCTGTGAGGCCAAATGGGTAATTCACCCAAAATATCAAACATATAATGAATCCATGAATTGAAAATATTACTTGCTGCTTGCATGTGTATATTAAATCTAAATGCAAGGCTTTTCAGATCTTCGTTGTTGCGGAGTTTAATTAAAACAAACAGCAGCTGACTACGAAGGGGCATCTCCCTAATGTCCCAATCATTACGTTTGTATGTTAGGGGTACATTTACTTGAGCGGCGTGGGGATCATTTTGGATGTCAAATATTGTGCACAGTTGGTTGAATCGTTCGTATGTAAAGCCAGTACTGTATTCAAACATTTTTGGGATTTTACTGCTTTCAAGGAGTTCAGGTGTCAGACTTTTCTTTTTAAGTGTGTCAATTTGTGCTTTCAGGTTTTGTATTTCAGTTTCTTGTAATGTCAATTTCAATTTCATGTTGTTGTTTTCCTCTTCTAATTTCTTTTCCTTCTCCGTCCCCTGCTCCTCTTCCATCTCCTGCACCTCTTCCGTCCCCTGCTCTGGGGGTTGCTCTGGACTATCTGTAAAGAAAAAAAGTTGCATTTTAATGATAATTTATATTTTTCATCTTTTACAGCTGCCACTTATTGTCCAAATTGATCTTGGAGCAGCTCCTGTCAGCCAACCAGATGACTTGCCCAACTTTCCTCTGCCGCACCAAGCCACCAGCTTCTGCACTGCTCTGAATGAGAGTGCCACGCAACATTACACAGAACTGAGCATTTCATTGGCTGATTCTATCACTCTGGAAAGGGAAACTAGAGCACAGAGCACAAACTATTTGTGGTTCCATGCAAGGTCTGCCCGAATCACATCAACTTCATTTAAAAGAATCTGCTCTAGAAGAGCCGACCATGAAAAACTTGCTACAAGCTTAAAGAGTGCAGCAGCAGTACAAACAAAGGCCATGAAGAGAGGTGTAGAACAAGAGCCCAATGCAGCCATACATTACACTATTCTCACAGGTAATCAAGTGTATCCATGTGGTTTTGTTGTAAATCCCCATGCCCCACATCTTGGTACATCACCTGACCGTAAGGTGGTAGAGAGGGCAGGGAGTGAACGCCCAAGCTATGGGCTTTTAGAAATTAAGTGCCCTTCTAAGAACAGCTTCACAGAGTGCCCCTACCTTTACAAGCAGGCAGATGGTACCTATAAACTAAAAGAGTGTCATGCCTACCATTACCAAATAATGGGTCAGCTTGGGCTCACAGGTATGTCATGGTGTGATTTCTTTATTAAATGTGAAGAGGACTACCACCTGGAAAGAATACACTTTGATGTTGCAAAATGGGAAGAAATGAAGAGCAAGCTTGATGTATTTTTCTTTGACTACTATGTAACATGCCAGTGAAATAAATCAGTTATTTCAGTACTTTTGGATTTTGTTCCATTGCATTCGACATTGTTGTATGATTGTTTGTTTCAGCCTCTCAGAGTGAATGTTATAATAAAATGAGAGAGATTCACTGCCAGAAATTTATTTCTGCGTATTCCATCATTCAGCACAATACAGAGAGTTTAGATATCCAGGGCAGCCTTACCATCATTTTAAAACAGTACTAATTAACAATATACATCTCACTCACCATAGTCATCAGCATGCTGTTGACTCTCTTCTTCATCATCATCAGCACAAGATGTGGAGCTGGAAGCATTCGGCTCAATGAAACTGCATCTGTATACACATTTTGTACATGATTGTTATTGATTAAACCTGCAAGTTGGTAAACATGTTCTTATTTACAGTGACTTAAGTGCAATATACAAGTATTCAATTCCCATTTACTACTGTATTTTTTAATTGTCTATTTACCTGCTGCTCTTTAAAGTGGTGTAACATTAAGTGCAACTAGCCATAGTTATGTAGCTAGTGTATTTTAAATATAATATAACTAGCATGAAGGCATACCGATGTTTGGGTGGCTTTCGACAGCCTCCAAGTTGCTCCCTGGTCTGGTTCTGCACTTGTAATGCAACTACTGGGTTGGGATACTCAGGGGTGGGCTTTCCATTTACAAAATGCTAAATGACAGATATAAAAAAAAACGATTCAAGATGCTTGTTAAAAGAGAAAATGTTAATTAGCTAGTCAAGTTTATGTAGTGAAACTGACTAAACATGATATCGTATAGGGTTCACAGCATCGAGACCCGACAGTGAACTAATGTAAACATTCGCTAAAGTTAGCTAATGCTAATGAGCTTACTAAACGTAAGAGGGTAATCTTCTGCTACCACAAACAACACCACATGTCTCCAGGAGTACTCAGACACTGTATGTTCATACATCACCAAGTGCATTGATGATGTAACCAACCTTAAAACCATCACTGTTCGGGCTAACCAGAAGCCATGGCTGACAGCTGAGGTTCACAGACTCATGAAAGCCAGGAATGCTGCCTTCAAAGCGGGAGATCAGGTGGGCCTGAGGGCAGCCAGAAACAACCTGGACCGGGGCATCAGAAAGGCAAAGAGGCAGTATTCTGGGAAAATAGCTCACCGTTTCAAGGACAGCAGGGATACACGCAGTCTGTGGCAGGGAATACAGACCATCACAAACTACAAACCACCCCCCCAGACCTGTGACAGCTCAGCCTCTGCGCTGAATGAACTGAATGAGTTCTTTGCTCGGTTCGAGGCAAGTAACAGCACACCAGCACATAAACTCCCCCCCTCTCCTGATGGCCAGGTGCTGACGCTGTCCTCAGACAGCGTAAGGCGATCATTCATCAAGATTAACGCCCGGAAGGCCTCTGGTCCTGACAACATACCTGGTCGTGTGCTGAAGGACTGTGCAGGGGAACTCGCAGCGGTCTTCACGGACATCTTTAACATCTCACTGAGCCAGGCCATCGTCCCCACCTGTTTCAAAGCCACCACCATCATCCCTGTCCCAAAGAAGGCAACGCCCGCATGCCTCAATGACTATCGCCCAGTAGCACTCACCCCCATCCTGATGAAGTGCTTTGAACGGCTAGTCATGAAAAGCATCACATCTGTCCTCCCTGACTCCCTGGATCCCTTCCAATTTGCATACCGACCTAATCGCTCAACCGACGATGCCATCTCCTCTGCCCTTCACACAGCTCTCACACATCTGGACACGAAGGACTCCTATGTTAGAATGTTGTTCATCGACTTCAGCTCGGCATTTAACACCATCATCCCCCAACAGCTCATCCTTAAACTGGACAGTCTGGGGCTGAACACCTCAATGTGTAACTGGCTGCTAGACTTCCTGACCGGGAGACCACAGACAGTACGGGTCGGGAGTAACACATCTAGCACCATCACATTGAACACAGGGGCCCCACAAGGATGTGTGCTGAGCCCCCTTCTATTCACCCTGCTAACACACGACTGCACACCATCATACAGCTCCAACCACTTCATCAAGTTTGCGGACGACACAACAGTGGTGGGTCTCATCAGCAACAACGATGAGACGGACTACAGGAACGAGGTGAGCCGCCTGGCCTTGTGGTGCGGACACAACAATCTCACTCTCAACGTGGAGAAGACAAAGGAGATTGTTGTGGACTTCAGGAAGAGGGATGCCCAGCATGCCCCTCTGACCATCAACAGCACCGCAGTGGAGAGAGTAGACAGCACCAAGTTCCTGGGAGTGCACGTCTCAAGGACCTGTCCTGGAGCAGGAACACTGCAGCACTGGCAAAGAAGGCTCACCAGCGTCTCTACTTTCTCCGCAAGCTGAAAAGGGCTGGAGCTTCAACCCCCATCATGAGCACCTTCTACAGAGGTGCCATAGAAAGTGTCCTGACCAGCTGCATCACTGTGTGGTTTGGTGCATGTACTGCATCCTGCCGCAAGAGCCTCCAGCGCATTGTGAGAGCAGCTGAGAAGATCGTGGGCACCTCCTTGCCCTCACTGCAGGACTTACACAGCAAACGCCTCACTCGGAAAGCCCACCGCATGGCAGGTGATCCCACACACCCACTACACAGCTGCTTCAGACTGCTGCCATCAGGGAGGAGACTGAGGAGTCTCCAGGCTCGAACCAGCAGACTGAGAGACAGCTCTGTTCATCAGGCAGTCAGGATGCTAAACACTCTGCCTGCTCTGCCCCCCCTCCCATTTGAACTGCCTTAACACTAAAACTTTCTCACACATTACCACACAACACAAAGATTTTAACACTGGACTCTGTGTCATCAAACGGGTTATTCACTAAACTCTCGGTCATGTGCTCATACAGTTTGCACTACTTCTCATACTTGCACTAATGTTTGTATTACATCACTGCCTATAATCATAATACTGTTTACATTCTCTGTTTACATTTATTAATACTGTTTACTTTTTTTACTACTGCTTACATGTAATTACTACTGTTTACATTTACACTACTCTAATATCTACACCACTGCTGATACATATACAGTGTGCTCTGAACGGTCTTACTTAGGGATGCCCAATGTGCCTTACTGCATATGCCACTTTTTGCCTCTATAACAACATCAACTACTACCTCATACATATACTGTGTACATTAACTCATACGCTGCTTTGCCACTTTGCAAATGTCAATGCTAGAAACCTTTAGTTTATTTTAGTTATACTTTTTATACTCTTTTTTTATACTAGTATGCAAAAACTCAGGACAGTACAGTATTATGTTAATGTTTTAGTTTTAGAGTTGGTGTAAATTTTCATACTCTTATACCACTATGCAAAAAACTCAGGACAGTGTTAGTTTTACTATTTTATGCTTATGTCTATTATTATATGTTTCAGTGTTTCAATGTTTAGATGTTTACTGTTGCACCGAGGGACTGAGAGAAACGCAATTTCGGTCCTGTGTATGTCCTGTACAGTACATATTGCAGATCTGACAATAAAGTTGACTTTGACTTTTGACTTTCTAAAAATTATATCCAAAATAATACACAACAATGAATATTAATAATAACCTTTCTTGAAATTATAATTATTACTTCTAGAGCAGGACAGTCACAATGAATGTTTGTCTTACCTTTGAGCATACATACGAATGCTTGTTTATCTTCGAGACATTAAGCTGGGAGTGAGGCCTTCCACACTGTTTTATCCATTGTTGACACCGTTCCAGTTGTGTTTTCGGCTTTGGGAAGGGAAAAAACAAGACTCCACCAGACAAACTCTTGGGATACCTGCTGTCTGATTTACACAATCCATAGGCGCATCGCTTCACCATCTTGTAGAATGTCGGACCTAGCTTACATAGCCGGAGATGCTAGTGACGTGTGATTGGACAATGGCCGGTTGGGGGCGGGGTTTTGCGAAAGGTCAATTGAGTTCAAAATCTGACTTCTAACCTACAAAGCTCTCAACAACCTAGCTCCATCTTATATTACAGATCTTATTGTTCCATATTTTCCTAACAGAGCCCTTCGTTCTCAGACTGCAGGTTTACTTGTGGTTCCTAGAGTTTTCAGAAGCAGAATGGGAGGAAGATCTTTCAGTTGTCTGAGCCCGGTGTCACTGCACGATCCGTACCGTCAGCTCATTTGTGCATGATGCGCTAAAAGAAATACTTTTGAATACGCTACATTTAGGAAAATGTACTGGAAATAATTACTTCCAGGCTTAATTATAAAGATGCGCTATCAATTATTATAAGCTGATTTAAATCAACACATTTATATTTTGATATTAATTAAATGTATTTATGAAACATACTATGTTTATTAATATTAATATATATATTTCTATACATTGATTAATTCTCCTGGACAATATTATAATTCGGTTTATGAATAAGAACTGTCTTCATTTACTTTCAAAATTACAATTCAGTAGAAAAATGTGTATTGAGTGATTGGACTGTAAAGTATTTACGCTGTCTGACCGTCCCTTGGTGGACACATGACTGACAACAGAAGACCTTTATTTTAATAATAGTAATCTTTTATTAGATTAACTGTAGAAACATAACCTGGCATCCTTTGCTATCCACATCTCCTGCAAAAGTGTTTTTCCAGGAAAAAATGCAGGTGACGAAAGTTGAAAGACTGAAAATCCATTTGTTTTGTGATCTGCAATGTCTAAAGCTCTCCTGGAAGTATTTCTATTAAGCGCATGTGCAAATGAGCTGATGGTACGGCTCGTGCAGTGACACCTGGTTCTGCTGGAGATTTCTTCCTGATAATGGGAGTTTTTCCTTCCCACTGTCTCCTTTGTGCTTGCTCAGGATGGGAGACTGTGACAAAGTGAAGACTCAACACAATCTGCTGCTTCCTTTGATAGATTAACTTCTACTACAACCTGTTTGAAAAATTTCAGTCAGGTTTTCGAGCTCGTCACAGTACTGAATCTGCACTGCTCAAAGTACAGAATGACATTCTTCTGTCCCTGGATGCAAAAAACCCTGCACTGCTGGTGATGTTAGACCTCTCAGCAGCTTTTGACACCGTCGACCATCAGGTACTAATCAACCGCTTGTCTCAGCTGGTTGGCCTCCAGGGAGCTGTGCTTGAGTGGTTCAAATCTTACCTGTCTGGGAGAACTTTTTCTGTCATGATAGGCGATCTGTCCTCCTCTTCATCAACCCCTCTGACCTCTGGCGTACCACAGGGATCTATTCTAGGGCCAGTCCTCTTCTCTCTTTACATGCTGCCATTAGGATCAATCATTGCACGTCATAACCTGTCTTTTCACATGTATGCAGACGATTTACAAATCTATCTGCCAGTCACTCCCAACCCCTCACTCAGTTCAAACACTCTTGTCAACTGCTTAAATGACATTAAGCACTGGCTCTCTCAAAACTTCCTCCACCTAAACACAGATAAAACTGAATGCATTTTATTTGGTGCACCTGATGACACCAGCAACATCCTTCCCAGTCCCAGTGTTGGTTTTCCCCTCCCCCACTTCAACCCGGTGGTCAGAAATCTTGGAGTGCAGCTTGACTCCAACTTAAAGCTTGATAAACAGATCAGTTCTGTTGTCAAGACCAGCTTTTTCCAGCTCCGTCTGCTCTCCAAAGTCAAGTCATTTCTCAGCCGTGGTGATCTGGAGAAGGCCATCCATGCCTTTGTGACCTCCAGACTTGACTATTGTAATGCTTTGTATGTTGGTATTAATCAATCCTCCATCTCCCGTTTACAGCTTGTACAGAACTCTGCCGCGCGCTTTTTGACCAACACACGAAAATATGAACACATCACTCCTGTCCTGTCCTCTCTACACTGGCTCCCGGTTCAGTTCAGGATACAGTTCAAGCTGCTCCTGTTTGTTTTCAAAGCTCTGAATGGACTTGCACCTCTCTACATCTCAGAACTTTTGAAAGCCCATCAGCCCGGCAGAGATTTACGATCTGCCAGTCAACACCTGCTGGAGGTGCCTCGCTCAAGGTACAAACAATGGGGAGACCGGTCATTTTCTGTTGCCGGCCCAAAAGCCTGGAACAGTCTCCCCCTTGAGCTGCGTGCCACCTCTGATCTGACTCTGTTCAAAACCAGACTGAAGACCCACTTGTTCAAAAAAGCTTTCAGTGTGTAACTTTTATTACTTTTGGTATTTTAGTATGTAGCATTTTTTATTTCCATTGCCTTCTTTTATTGCTGTTGTTTCTTATTCTATTTTCATTGATTTATTGTTCCAGTTTATTCATCTTTTTATCCTGTTAAGCACCTTGGTCAATGCAAGGCATTGTAGGAAGGTGCTATACAAATAAAGTTTATTATTATTATTATATTATTATTACTAAGTAGCTTTTATAATGTGTGAATGTTTCTGTTCTGTGCCCTGAGACGTCTTCTGTTGGTGCTGTATAAATAAACTGAACAGGGTTAGGGAGGGTGTGGGGGCCTTTGGGGCCACTTTATTTTATTGATTCGGTGCAGGTTTCTGCTCATACAGAGCAAAGCTGCTCTGCTTTAAAGACACAAGAAGACTGCTCATAAAAATAATCAAAGTCAGAAATTAAATCCTCACATTGCTTTTCTCATATTAATGTTCTCAAATTAAAAAAAGCTAAATGTGCTGGTGCCAACTACCACGTTTAAAACAGCCGAAGCGACTGAACATAGGTCACTGATGTGTTTGTGGAAGAGTCCTGTGGGATGGAGAAGTATTTATACTCATGAAGTATGCAGATACAAGGTATTTATACTCATGAAGTATGCAGATACAAGGTATTTATACTCATGAAGTATGCAGATACAAGGTATTTATACTCATGAAGTATGCAGATATTTATACCCATGAAGTATGCAGATACAAGGTATTCATGATTTATGCAGATACAGTACAAGGTATTTATACTCATGAAGTATGCAGATACAAGGTATTTATGCTCATGAATTATGCAGATACAAGGTATTTATACTCATGAAGTATGCTGATATTTATACCCATGAAGTATGCAGATGAAAGGTATTCATACTCATGAAGTATGCAGATGCAAGGTATTTATACTCATGAAGTATGCAGATGCAATGTATTTATACTCATGAAGTATGCAGATACAAGGTATTTATACCCATGAAGTATGCAGATACAAGGTATTTATACCCATGAAGTATGCAGATACAAGGTATTTATACCCATGAAGTATGCAGATACAAGGTATTTATACCCATGAAGTATGCAGATACAAGGTATTTAAACTCATGAAGTATGCAGATACAAGGTATTTATACTCGTGAAGTATGCAGATACAAGGTATTTATACTCATGAACTGTGCAGATAGAAGGTATTTATACTCATCAAGTATGCAGATATTTATACCCATGAAGTATGCAGATACAAGGTATTTATACTCATGATGTATGCAGATACAAGGTATTTATACTCATAATGTATGCAGATACAAGGTATTTATGCTCATGAATTATGCAGATACAAGGTATTTATACTCAAGTATGCAGATATTTATACCCATGAAGTATGCAGATACAAGGTATTTATACTCATGATGTATGCAGATACAAGGTATTTATACTCATGATGTATGCAGATACAAGGTATTTATACTCATGATGTATGCAGATACAAGGTATTTATACTCATGATGTATGCAGATACAAGGTATTTATGCTCATGAATTAAAAGCTGTTGCTGCTCAGCTGCAGGATCACCTACAACAACACTCCCTGTATGAGAAGTTCCAGTCTGGATTCAGAGTAGCTCACAGTACTGAGACTGCATTGCTGAGGGTTACCAATGATGTCCTCTTGGCTGCTGACACTGGCTCTCCCTCCATCCTTGTCCTCCTTGACCTCACTGCAGCCTTCGACACTGTGGACCATAGTATCCTCCTCCACCGTCTTCATGTGGAGGTCGGTCTCTGCGACACAGTCCTGGACTGGTTCAAATCTTTCCTCTCCAATAGGCTGGAATGTGTTAGTCTTGGCAACGCCACGTCCCAGACAGTCTGTGTCTCCTGTGGTGTCCCTCAGGGGTCGGTTCTGGGGCCCCTGCTGTTTTCCCTTTACATGCTGCCTTTAGGTCAAATTATTAATCAGTTCAACATTTCTTTTCACTGTTATGCCGACGATACACAGCTTTACATCAGGACTGGAGCATCCTCATCTTCCACCTTGTCATCTCCATCTTCACTCACTGCCCTCTCTGCCTGCCTGGAGGCAATTAGGGCATGGATGAATCAGAACTTTCTTCAATTAAACTGCTCCAAGACTGAGGCCATACTGATTGGCACCCCTCACCAGGTACAAACATCTCCTATAACAACACTTTCCTTTTCTGGACAAGACATCCCCCTCTCCACCTCTGTTACTAATCTTGGAATAAAAATGGACTCCAATCTTACATTTGAAAATCACATTAAGCTTCTGTTTAAAACTTGCTTCTTCCATCTTCGAAACATCTCCAGACTTCGCCCATCCCTAACTTTTTCCGATGCTGAGAAGCTCGTCCATGCTTTTGTCTCCTCCAGGCTCGACTACTGCAACTCCCTGTTTATTGGAATCCCTGCCAAAAACCTACAAAAACTTCAATATATTCAAAACAGTGCAGCAAGGATCTTGTTGAGAGTTCGTAAATTTGAACATATTACGCCCATTCTCCATAACCTTCATTGGCTTCCTGTCGCCTACAGAATTCAGTACAAAACTGCTCTCATTACACATCAATGCTTACATGGAACTTCACCAGATTATCTGAAGGATATTCTTATTCCATACTCATCCACCCGGTCGCTGCGGTCACAGAACAGTAATCTCCTTCACATTCCGAGAACCAAATTAAGGACCATGGGAGACCGGGCTTTCAGTGTGGCTGCCCCCCGCCTGTGGAACTCTCTTCCTGACTGTCTGAGAGCCCCACAGTCTGTGGTTGACTTTAAGAGCGGCTTGAAGACCTTTCTTTTCAACCGAGCATACTCTACCTCCTCATGATTCTACTTTTGATCTTAGTTGATATTGTTATTGATTTTACTTGTTTTATTACTTGTTTTATTGACATTTAATTCTGTTGCACCTTGTAGCACTTTGAGATTTTCATTAATGAAAAGTGCGTTATAAATTGAATTCATTATTATTATTATTATTATTATTATTCATGAAGTATGCAGATACAAGGTATTCATGAAGTATGCAGATACAGGTGCTTTGTTTACATCGAGTGTGTACCTGCATTTCTAAGTTGCACCTTAATCTAACTGCTGGAGTAAACCCTTCAAACGGCACCGTTCCATATGTTCAGGACAGTATTTATGTTTGCAGTAGGTTTTGTGTATTTAAACCAGCTGTAGAGAGTTTGGAAACCAGTGCTTTACAAAATATACGAGAAAACAGTTTCTAGATGAAGCGGAACGTCTGACTGATCATTAATGTCAGATACATGTCAGTTAGTTCATCACCATCAGCAGCTGATGAACAAACGTTTACCATGTAAACTTCCCGTAAACCTGATGACCACAGCAGAGTTACAAAATGAAATCCGTGGAAACTCTTTAATGCCGTGCACGTTAAGCGTGTGTGTTTTTACGTCTCTGTGTTCTGTCGACTCGCAGGTGAAATAATTTTTGACAGGACGACACGGAACGAGCTCGATGGAGCTGCAACCAAAAAACTGTCGTATGAAGAAGCCGTGGAGCGATCAGGTGAGCTGGAGTCTTCATCTCCGTGGTTCTTGTCATGAGTCAGAGGAGAAACGCTGCTGGGTGTTAGAATTAAAGCTCGTGGAGGAAAATTTAGGTTTGTAAGAGTCCAAAAACAGATCGTTCAATAAAAAAAGTTTGTTAAAGTGATAAAAACCTCCCACATAGAAAAGTTGATGAATCGTTTATGTTCCTCGTGTGGTTCCATTTGCTGACTGTGTTCCTTCTGACTGTGGAGGAGATAAAAACTGGTTTTATGGTTTAACGAGTTGCTCGTCTTTGTTCTGGTCCTCTCAGGCTTCGGGCGCTTCCACTGGCTGCTGCTGCTGGTGTGCGGCTGGGCCAACGCCAGCGACGCCGTGGAGATCCTGTGCGTGTCCTTCCTGCTGCCGACGGCGCGCTGCGACCTGCGGCTGAGCTCCTCGGACATGGGCCTGCTCACCGCCAGCATCTTCCTCGGTCGAGCGCAGCAACATTAATAAAACTAGAGAAACGGGCATCTCCTGCGAAAATGCAGCGTGAATGCTTATTGCAGAAGAACTTGCTGAAATCAGCTAAAAGAAAAAATGTAGCTGAAATGAAAGCACAAGCCTAAATTAGCAGAAGAAAGCAGAAAGAACACGTATTTGCTGAATTAGGTTTAGATAAGAAAAGAAAATAAGCAGAAACGAGCACAAAAATGATGAAATTAGCTAAAAAAAAAGCTGAAATGAGCAAAAAGAAAAAACATTTTTTTCATTCAACCTTTATTAAGCAGGTTAATCTCATTGAGCCTCGAGGACTCATTTACAAGAGAGACCTGGCTACAAACTAAGAATGATGACAACAGCAACAGTAGATTTTCCTTGAACAATCAACAATAGACAAACATAAGAGAGAAATACAGATTTTTTTTAACAAGTTAAAACACAGATAGCAAAGAAGCAAAACAGATGTAGAAAATCAAAAACTGGAACAAGGTTTACTTGAAAAAGGTAAAAAATAGCATAAAAACAGCTAAATAGTAGCTGAAATAACTGGACACAAATAAGCTTAAAGAAGGAAAAAAGTTGAAATGATCAGAAAGAAGTTAATTAGGCTGGAAGTAGCAGAAATGAGCGCTAAAAAATTGGAATTACAGGTAGCTGAACATCTAAAATGAGCATAAAAACAGCTAAATAGTAGCTGAAATATCAGAAAAAAGCTGAAATTTGAAGAAATAAGCTGAAAGGAGCACAACAAGCTGAAATTAGCCTAAAGAAATTAGAAGAAGCACAAAAAAGTTGTAATTAGTAGAAAGAATCTGAAAGGAGCACAAAACAGCTGAAAAAAATACAAACCGCTGAAAGTAGCTGAAAACAAGTTTTAATTTGTACAAGGAAATAGAAAGAAGCTGAAGCAGAACAAAATGTGAAAGGAGCAGTGAAAGGTTGTAAACACATCTAAAGATCTAAAGGAGGTAAAATGAGCACAATTCATTTTCTATGAGGAAAAAAAGTGGCAGAAAAGGCTAAATATTTCAAACAGCTAAAGTTGCACCAATACCTAAAGTCACAGCAGGATTGTCCTGAAAGAGCCAAAGGTTTTCTGATTTGTTGAAATAATTGAAATCTGCGGGACGAGAAAGAAGCTGAACGTACGGAACAGGGATAGTAGCCGCCAGGAGTAATGTAAACAGGAAAACAATAGTGTGATGCTTGATCAAGAGTCAAACAATCGGGCGTTAGTCAACAATCGGATGTTAGTCAGCAGCATTTAGCTGCTTTTATTTTGTATCGCAGCGTTCTAAATATTTAAATATATACTCGTGACTGATGAAACTGAGGATTTGACAGATTTGAAAGAAACTCAAGTAGTTGCCTCATCCCGACTTGTCCGTATTGTAAAAACGGCTAAAGATGACACGGCGCCATGTGGAAAACTGGAACGAACGTCCCAGTGACGATTTCTGAACAGTTCTGGTTTGTGCAGGAATGATGCTGGGCGGCTACATGTGGGGATATCTCGCTGACCAGAGGGGGCGCCGCAGAGTCCTGGTCGTGTCGCTGACAGTGAACGGGGTGTTCGGAGGTCTGGCCAGCGTGGCGCCATGGTTCTGGCTCTTCCTGCTGCTGCGGTTCATCAGCGGAATTGGGTCAGCGCATGTTTTTATATTGTGTTTTTATATTTACTGTATATTTATACTGTGGCTTAAAAAAAAGATGTACTGAACTGTTATGAAGCATTCATAGCTGTGATCCATTTTTCTTTTGTATGTTTTTCAGTGCGATTCTTGTCCCGCAGTTTTCATCAAATCATAAATCAAAATGTTCGGCTCTTTCAGGACAATCCTGCTATGACTTTTGGTTTTGGTTCAACTTTAGCTTTTTGAAATACAGTATTTAGCCTTTTCTGCCACTTTTTTCCTCTTAGAAAA
Organism: Garcialebias charrua; assembly: GCA_038048925.1. Classification (NCBI taxonomy): domain Eukaryota; kingdom Metazoa; phylum Chordata; class Actinopteri; order Cyprinodontiformes; family Rivulidae; genus Garcialebias; species Garcialebias charrua. The sequence continues at coordinate 160 of JBBPBX010081103.1, read as the reverse complement.
TGAATTGTGCTCATTTTACATCCTTCAGATATTTAGATGTGTTTACAACCTTTTCCTGCTCCGTTCACTTTTTGTTCTGCTTCAGCTTCTTTCAGCGTCTTCATTCTACAAATTAAAACTTTTTTCAGCTACTTTCAGCTGTTTTTTTTTAATCTGTTTT
>JBBPBX010081102.1:0-14556 GCA_038048925.1 Garcialebias charrua | reverse complement strand
TTGTGTCTGCTAAAAACAATCCCAAACCAGTTTGAGGCCTTAGCTGTAAACATCACTTTGAATGGAGGCCAGATCTTATCTGTAGTGGGTTGTTATCGTCCCCCCTCAGCAACACCTGAGGCTCTGTCCTCCCTGACAGAATTCCTAGGAAATTTAAAATTCAAAGATATTTTTTTGGCAGGAGATTTCAACATTGACTGGGATAAGTCAACCCCCCTCTGTGATAAATTCAAGGAATGTTGCCTATCACTCAATCTAACCCAATTTATTGACTCTCCCACTAGACCAAACAAAAACTGTCCTAAAAAATCTTCCATCTTAGACCTGTTTCTAACAAATATGCCTTACAAATTCCCTGGTACAGGTGTATTTGCTGACATTTTGAGTGATCATTGTGTAATAGCAGCTCTCACATATTAAACTTTCACCTTCTAAGCCCAGATTAATTAAAAAAAGGGATTTGAAACATATTTGTGAACAATAATTCCTCTGGGATCTATCTCACTTTGACTGGCAACGTATTCTATTAACCAACGCCATGAATACTGCTTAGAACTATTTTCATAATAGTTTCATTTATTTTGTGAACAAACACGCTCTGTTTCGCCAGTTCAAAATAAAGGGACGTGACAGCCGCTGGTTTACTCCTGAACTAGCTGACCTCCCTCATAGGAGAGACCATCTTTGGGCTTCAAAGAGAAAATTTGGCTCAGATACTGATTGGTTGAATTTTTGCAGCTGAGGAATAAATGTACAACTGCCATCAAAGCTGCAAAACGTAACTATTTCTTATCTCAGACCTCCAAAAATCTAAACGACCCTAAAAAATTCTGGAAAACCATCAAATCTCTCTCAGGCATCCCCCAATCATCTGACCTCCCATCACAACTTCTCGTTAACTCTGTTCCTGTGTCAAATAAGCACGAGATCCTGAACTGTTTCAACAAACATTTTGTTGCTTCTAGTTCATTATTTGACACAGTTACTAATGGAAAATCAGCCACTTCATCTAATAATCAAACTTCTACAAATCAAATCCCTCCTACAAGTCAATCCTCAGTTAATCACACCTTCTCTTTTTCTCCGTTCTCAGTCAGTGAGGTAAATAAACTGTTAAAAGATCTTGATCCTAAAAAATCTGCAGGTCAGATGAACTTCCACCTTATTTCTTAAGGCTGGCCGCTCATATCATCAGTCCCTGTGACCCACATCTTTAACTGGTCCATAAGCCAAAACTCCATTCCGGATGCTTGGAAAACAGCCTCTGTTCTTCCTTTGCTGAAAGTAGGTGACCCCACCTCACTGAATAGCTATTGACCAAGCTCTAAACTCTGCATTTTAGCCAAGGTTCTAGAAAAACTGATAAACTCTCAAATCAAAAATTACCTGTAATCATTTAACGTCTTACCTCTCCATCAATCTGATTTCAGGAAACAACACAGCACAACGACTTCTTCACTGAATTTTCTTAATGATGTTGTTGAAGCATTGGATGCTAAGGATTATTGTGCTGCACTTTTCTTAGACCTGTCTAAAGCTTTTGACACTATGGATCGTAACATCTTGTGTCATAAGCTGTGTCAGAAATAAGTTTCTTAGATCACACCATTGATTGGTTCTCTAACTATCTTTCCAATCGGAGGCAATGTGTTCAACATAATGGTACTTCCTCCAGTTAACAGTCAACAATAATGTACCACAAGGCTCAGTCTTAGGACCCACCCTCTTTACAATCTACATAGTTAATGTAGATCAATGCATCCCTGATGCATCCTTACACTTCTATGCTGATGACACAGTTGTTTATTGTTGAGCTAAAAAAGTTGCTAAGGCTTTCCAGCTTTTGCAATCCACTTTTGACATCATCCAGTCAGATTTGTTCCGTCTCAAACTTGTCTTAAATGCTGATAAAACCAAAGAGATGCTTTTTTCAAACAGGAAGTCGGTCCCAGCAGTTCTTCCTCTGATTTTATCCTCAAATGGTGTCCCTGTTGAGTTTGTTGATTCCTATAAATATTTGGGTATCCTGGTTGACTTGCATCTCTCTTTTAAACTCCGCATGGAAAACCTAGTAAAGAAACTGAAAGTTAAACTGGGTTTCTTTTTCAGAAACAGATCCTGTCTAGCGTTGTATGCTAGGAAACACCTTGTAACTGTGACTTTCCTTCCTTCCATTGACTACGATGACATTATTTACATGAATGCTCCTACAATCACCCTGCAGAATTTGGATGCTGTCTATCATGGTGCACTAAGATTCATAGCTGGCAGTGATTATCGTACCCACCACTGCACCCTGTATTCATTAGTTAACTGGACATCATTAACTTCCCACATACTCTCCCACTGGTACTTTTTCATCTTTAATCACTTATTGGTCTGCTGCCTTCATCCATCTCTTCCTACAAGTCTCTGCATGAGTGCAGCTACAGCGTGCACTCTCAGGACATGATTACCTGCAGTGTTCCCTAAGTGTGGAATGAACTTGGCAAAAGGGCCTTCTCCTACTTCGCTCCTGCTTCCTGGAATATCTTACAAAAAGATCTGAAGCTCTCGACCTTGACCTGTCTAAATGGCTTTAAGAATCTGTTGGATTCCTGGCAAGAACCAATGCATGTTCCTGTTTTTAGTTTTTTACATTTGCCTTATAATCTAGCTGTTTTTTTCTACTTTTTGACATCTTATTTTAACTTGGAAAAAAAACTGTATGCCTCTTGTGATTGTCTATTGTTGTCGCTGTTGTCCACAGTTGTCATCATTCTTTATTGAAAACAGGTCTCTCTTGTAAATGAGTCCTCGAGGCTCAGTGGGATTAACCTGCCTAAATAAAGGTTGAATGATGATCTCATTCCTAATTTTATGCATTTTTGTCACTCGTGAGCAGAACCTCACCATATTAATTTCTGCCACTTGCAGTTCTGTCTCCTGTCTTTTTTTTCAGTGTCACTGTCTCCAATCCATGCAACATAACTGGTCTCACCACTGACTTGTAAACTTCTGATTCAGGCGCATGGGCAGCTGTTGCACCCACGCCCAGAGTTATGGCAACTTTCAGCCTGGCCTCTGAAGGGATCTGGATGAGAACCTGGGGCTTTGGTTGCTTTGTTCCAAATCCATATGTCCAATAGAAACATCACGTTGATGTTTGATACATTTGGCATTTTTTCCTCTTAGCATGTGCTTTCTGCACTCCCTGTAGGAAGTAGCTGGGAGATGCCTAGGGATGGGAACCGAGAACCGGTTCTGTTAGAGAACCGGTTCTTAAAAGTCCAATTCCATGGAATTGTAGGATGCTTGTCTTAACGATTCAGCTTATCGGTTCTGCAGACTCCTGGTGGTGACGTATTTAAGCGCTGACATCACAGACATGCGCCGCGCCCGAAAAAAATAAATATTTCTTAGCTGACTTCATAGCAGACGTCCTTCTGAGCTTAACGAAATGTTCAAATCAGCTGGATTTAAAAAAAAAAAGTTCGCGGAATTTTAGGCAGGCGCCAGGCGGGTCAAACCGGACGCTTTCTTTCTTTAAATTTAGCTAAATAAACGCTTAAAAAATATAATTCTTAGCTGACTTAATAGTAGACGTACTCCTGAGTTTAACGAAATGTTCAAATCAGCTGGATTAAAAAAAAAAGTTCGCTGACTTTTATGCAGGCGCCAGGCGGGTCAAACCGGACGCTTTGTTTCTTTAAATTTAGCTAAATAAACGCTTAAAAATATATTTCTTACCTCACTATAGCAGACGGGCTCCTGAGCTGAACCAAATGTGAAATCAGCTGGATTTAAAAATCCGCGGTGTGGTTATGAGTGGTATCTTGCAAACAAAAACAGCTACATCCACAGCAGGGAGCGGGCAGCGACAGAGTCAGTCCGACCAAAGGAGGCTTTTTTCGAACACAGCAAGTAGAAACTTCTGGAAGTGGCCACTCTTCCTCTTCACTCTCTGAGTCCTCTGCTGGCTGCTGCCTACAGCGCCTCTATAGCGGCCGAAACTGGTACTGCACCATTTTCGCCAAAAATGAAAAACGAAGAATCAGAGCGAAAAATGAGTCTAAAAATATGGGAAAATATCCATAAATAAATTCTTTATGAACACAAATGGTTTACTATATTTTATTACCCAAATGAGAATTGATAACAGAATTGATAAGGAATCGAATCGATAAATGACATCGATAAAGGCATCGATATTGATAATTTCTTATCAATTCCCATCCCTAGAGATGCCTGTCCTTTAGGACAGATGCTCTCACATGCACTTTGCTGAGCATTTCAAGGGCGTGAATGGATTATGTTCCCATAGCAAGTATGTTGCACCGAGAGACCAACTGAAAGGGAACTGAAAGTTATGCACCATAACTCATGTTCCCTGAAGGAAGGGAACGAGGTGCAACATATCTGGCCCTTTCAATGCTGAAAGCTCGGTGAAGTGCAATTTTGGAGAAAGATGGAGGGGCGCAGGCCGCTTAAGTACCCAGAGGGCGGGGCCTCTGGCGCGGCGGTGACGCCCCTAGCCGTAAAGGCGTGAGTATATTCCTTCAGGTAATTGCGCGGGGGCGCAATTCCCATAGCAAGTATGTTGCACCTCGTTCCCTTCCTTCAGGGAACATGAGTTATGGTGCATAACTTTCAGTTTGTCTTTTCACTTTGTTATGATGCCCTGTCTCTTAGTGAAATTATGAACTATCTTTTTGTGTATACATGGACATATAATAATTATATTATTACTATTTTTACTTAAACCATGAACATATATCTATTTATTTCTAGCTCGCCCAACGCTTCCACATGGACAGTTTCAATTATGGTACTACAAACTCCACTCCTCTAACAGAGGACTGGGAGCTGGATGATTCTGTGCACAGATATTTCTGTGGTTGTTCCTGGGATTTGTTGGAGCCACTTTTCTAATTTGGGGGTCACAGCACAGAGTGTTCTGATGACCACTAGGACTACTGAAATCTTGACTCTCACAACTTGTTTCCTTTTTCAGCCCTTGGTATTTTTCAAGCTTCTCATGCTCCTTCTTCCTGATGTTACATTTGCTTGGACTTACTATGGTAAATGGTAAATGGGGCTTACTTATATAGCGCCTTCCAGCCCCCTATGAGGGGCCCCAAAGCGCTTTACAGCACCAGCCATCCACCCATTCATACACCGGTAGCGGTAGTCTGCCATGCAAGGCGCCAGCCAGTCCTACCGGAAGCAACTCGGGGTTAAGTATCTTGCCCAGGGACATAACGACACATGGTGTGGAAAGTCAGGATTCAAACCTCCAACCTTCCAATCGGGGGATGACTGCCATTACCACTACGCCACGGCCGGCCCTACTAACCATTGCCTTCTTCTGTAACATGTTGACAAGAATACTGTTGACAACCACAATGTCCATCAAACATTTGTCAGTCTGGACCTAAAAATCCCACAGTATCTTAACCCTGTAATTCTCCACCACCTTTGGTAGCATCTCACAATTTGACTGGGGAACTCCAGTCCAAATTCAGTGTAGATATTCTTTATACTTTTTTAGCCACATGTACTGTAGGCTCGATTCCATGTATGCGTTGCCTACTTGAATCCTACATCCCACTATAACTGTATGTGTTGGACTGTCTCAGGGATATCTTTTCACAGCCTACATCTTGGGTCTTGTCTGGTATGGAAGACTCTTTCTTCTATTGCTCTTGTGCTGAGGACTTGTTCTTGTGTTACCATGATTCATGCCTCTGTGCCGTCCTTCATTCTAGCCCTCTCTAGCCAATGGTATGAGCTGTTGATGTCAGCTACTTCCTCAATCTGTCGTTGGTACATGCTCTGCAGGGGCTTATCTTTCCATGATAGTTTATTGTGTTTCTCATCTTCCTCAGTGGGTTTCTTCTGCTGCCTGAAAGGATTTCTTCCTGATCTACTCTATGATCTTAGCTTCATCCTGGACACTTCAGTCTTCTGCCTCTGTTCCTTCTCTTAGTGTACAGTCTCAGTGTGCTGGACTTGGTGTGAAACCCACCATGCATTGTGAAGAGCATTTGAGTCTTGTTGTCAGTGACTTATATATTCTCTTTAGGCCAGACTATTATACCATCAGGGTATCTGATGACTGGCACTACATTCATGTTGATGGCTCAGACTTTGTACTTGCCATTTAGAGGGCTCTTGAGAACCTGATATTCTCTTTAAATTTGCTGGTGAAGATTCTCAGTCATCCAGGACATGATAAAATAAAAAAAGGTGTTCAATACAGAAACAACTGGACGCTATTTGTAACAGAAGACATTATAATTCTCATCCGAGGAGCTTTCTCAATTCAAAGAGCAGAGAGTGAGGGAGCAAGGTTTTATCTTATCTCAGCCTTTACAAATAAAGTCCAGTTGTTTCTGTATTGAACACATTTTTTTGATTCTCTTTAAATACTTGCTTGTGGCTGACATTTTTGCAGACTCATTGTTGTTGTCATTTCCCCACAGGATTCCAATGTATTTGTAGCTTACCTGGAAAACTGCAGTGTTGCCTTAAAGGTTCAGTATGCAGTTTCTGTAGAACTGCAGCACTTAGAAATATTTTCAACAGGCAAAGCATTCTGATCCCTCCCCCTCAGAGCCATATGTGGCTCTGCCCCCTTGTGGTCTGTTGAATTTCAAATTCAAGCTCTGTTTTTATTGGCTGATTCAAATTCAAGCTCTGTTTTTATTGGCTGGTTACAAACTCTGTTTTTATTGGCTGGAAAATGGCGGGTCACCTTTTCTTTTTAGAAATGCTTATTTACCACCTGGAGAAGCAAGGGGACAATATTTTTTTAATTTTTTTTTCAGAGATTACCTGGCTAACATCAGTCTGTCAGGAGGTAGTGACAGAATGAAGAAATATGTTCATAAAAAAGCTACATACTGAAGCTTTAAGGTAGTATTTCAACTCATTCACTTGCAGTCTCCTTGCCTCTTTTGTTTACTATTCAATTGCATTTTTCTAGTCAGACATACCTAGTCATGAGTCTATTAGAGTCCAAGTGGCACTGAGTCATAGGCTAATAGTCAGTCCAGGCAGTGCAGAGGCAGTGCACAGCATATATTGACATTTCCATGTCCATGGATGTCAAGTGGGACACTGGTGCTCTGATGTTGCTGGACCTTACAGCTGCTTTTGACACAGTAGACCACACTGTCCTTCTATCTCGACTTCAACATTATATTGGCATATCTGGAACAGCACTCAAGTGGTTCACTGCCTACTTGACCAACATAACTTTCTCTGTCATGTTGGATAATCTTTCTTCCTCCACTGCCGTTTTCTCTTGTGGTGTGCAACAGGGTTCTATTATTGGTCCTCTCCTTTTTTCACTGTACAAGCTGCCTCTTGGATCAGTAATAGCCAAACAAAACTTATTTTTTTCACTGCTATGTTGATGATGTACACATTTATTTACCAATGAAACCCAAAAACTGAAAGTTATGCACAATAACTCATGTTCCCTGAAGGAAGGGAACAATGTGCAACACATGACTTTGGGAATTGCGCCGCTGCGCGGTTCACCTGAAGTAATACATTCACGCCTTTATGGCAGGTGGGCATCAGCGTCACCATAGAGGCCCCACCCTCTTGGTATGAAGACGCATGCGCCCATCTATCTTTCTCCAAGTGCACTTCACCGAGCTTAGGCATTGAAAGGGCAAACGTGTGTTGCACATCGTTCCCTTCCTTCAGGGAACAAGAGTTATGGTGCATAACTTTCAGTTCCCTTGTCAGTCAGTCCACTCGGTACAACACATGACAATGGGAACGTAATTCATTCACGCCCTGAAAATGCTCTGGAAAAATGCATGCTTGTGAGAACTTATGACTTTATACTTTAGGCGTTTTAGCTGTTCTCTACTGTGTGTTAGAGAGAACAGCCTGAGTGACATCACATGCTATGACATCCAAACTGTAGTGTTTTGCAAACGTGTTTGTGGAGGTCCAGTTGGCAGTAACACAGATGTCTGCCACTGGCACACCCTTAAAAGAGCCCATGAGGCAGCCAGGCCTTGAGTGGAATGGGCATGTACCCCAGAGGGCACCTGTTGACCTTTGCTGATGTAGGCCCTTTTTATGGCCTCAGTCACCCAGTGTGAGAGGCGCTGCTTTGAAAGTGCTCTGCCAGCAGCTGGATTGGCAAAACATACAGTTGGTTTGTTTTCCTCCAACTGACAGTTCTTTTAATGTAAACACTCAGGGCCCTAACAGGGCAGAGTGCATTCAGCCTCCTCTGTTCCTCAGTGAGAACAAGGTGGGGAGGAAACGTTGAGAGCTCAAAGTCCAGACTTCTGGGATTTAGAGTTGGCACTTTTGGCACGTATACAGGGTTAGGACGCAGGGTGACCTTTGACCCGTCTGGGGCAAACCTGGTACACATTGGGTGAACAGATAAAGCGTGGAGGTCACGCACATTTAGCTGAGCAAAGAGCTAAGCGCAAAGCAGTTTTATAAGATAACAAATCTATCTTAATGCTGCTAAGAGGCTCAAATGGAGGCTCCTACAAAGCATCCAGTGCCCCTTTTCCACTTGGTGGCCCGGGTCGGATGTGACGTCATATTTGCGTGCCAAACGCGCGTTGGACAGCATTTCCACCTAACAGATGCGCGGCGCCAAGATTCCGGACTCATCTCAGAGCAGGGTCCAGGCCGGCTGGCCCCGAACCGTGGGGAGGAGGCTGGACTGAGTTTGAGGAAGTGGCTGCCGCGAGGGAGCAAACACCGAAGGACTTTACAAGATTAACATGGTAAAAACAATTATTTGTATTTAAAATTATAGCAAACATGTGTCTTAAGCCGAACTATTCCTTAATAATTTCACGTTGTTGTCAAAACGGCAGGATTTAAAAAAGTAGTTTCGCCATGTGCACGCGCGCCCCCGCGCGCGCACGTGAGCCGTCTTTATTTCTATAATGTAGCTAAATAAACGCTTTAAAAAATATATTTCATAGCTGACGTTATATCAAGAGGGTGCTTGAGCTTAACAGTTCCTTAATAATTTCACGTTGTGGTCAAATCAGCTGGATTTAACAAAGTAGGTCGACACGTGCACATCACATGCACGCGCGGGTGGGGTCGATCGGCGTTCTTTCTTTTAAATGTAGCTAAATAAAAGCTTAAAAAATATATTTCATAGCTGGCTTTATACCACGAGGGTTCCTCAGGTTAACAAGTCCTTAATAATGTCACGTTGTGGTCAAATCTGCTGGATTTAAATTGATTTGTTTTGACTAATTCCAAACCTGTCACATGTGCTTCGAAAATAAATTATTAAAAAATCGAATTTTAATTCAAATAACTCCAACAGCTTACAGTATGTACATGAACATGTTGTGATTACATTTTGTTAGTTTGAAAAATATCTGCTTTGTGGTTTCTGAGATATAAGATATGTGTTAAATACTAGTAGAAAAAAAAGCTAGGTCGACACACTTATGTCTATAAAAAATCGAATTTTAATTCAAATAACTCCAACAGCTTACAGTATGCACATAAACATGTTGTGATTACACTGTGTTGGTTTGAAAAATATCTGCTTTGTGGTTTCTGAGATATTTGATATATGTATATATATCTTACATATATCTTATAAAATATATCTACATATAAAACAGTTTCTAGACTGAATTACCGGTAACCATGTTTTTCTTTTTTTTTACAGTTAAGACGAAGAAGTCAACACCAGAATTTATCAACTTGTGTCTTCTGGAGGAAGCCCATGAGACAACAGGAAAAAAATCATTTAGGTGGATGCAGTATTTATTTTTGTGCTTTTTTCACTTCTTAGTTTTCATAATAAACATTTTATTTCTTAAGTGGTGTCATTGAACAATAATTTCCTAAACATATTTTACAATGTTAAGTGTGTACAGTATAGTGTTTGTTTAAAAACATACTGGAAGTTAAGAATATTTTCCATTTGCATTTGACCTTTAAAGAATCATAAGAAAAAGATTATTAGATTTGAACAGCCATCCATCCATCCATCCATCCTTCCTGATGTCGTGTCATGAGTAGTGCAGCAGCTTTTGCCAGGATGCACAGATGTCAACATGAACCCATCCATCCATCCATCCATCCTGATGTCGGGTTGTGGGTGCAGCAGCTTTTCCAAGGATGCACAGACGTCGCCATCAACCCCGATGAAGCTGTTCTTGGATGCCCAAACGAGTTTCCTGATCAACAAACATTTAATTATTAATACTTTGTTTTTACGTTTAAAGAAACATGCTTTTAATGTTTATGGGACAGTTTAAACCAAATTATCCATTTGCATTTGACTTTGAATTATCCCTGACAAAATATTACCGTTTAAATTTAATGAAATACAAACATTTAATATTACAGGGCCAATTGAAACCTAATTAATTCCTAATCTGTACCTTACTGTAAAAATAGTTTAACTGATTACAGGGCAGTGCGATCAATGTGTTAAGCAATGTTAACAGGAACCTTGTACATATATGAGAATAATCTTTATTATAAAGAAAGAAAATGGAAAACACAGGGGTTTAAAACAAGCTGAAAAGGCAATAAAAGTAAGATCAGAGCATTAAATAGCTCAAGGGACATTACCGCCAACAGGTGGTGAGACAAGGTCCTGCAGGGTGTTCTTCTTCTAATGTTTAGTGGTGGCTAGTAAATAGCTTGAGGTAACACTACCGCCACCACGTGGTAGGACGAGTGAGATTCTACACCCCGCCCACAGAAGGGCTGCAGTAGTGAATGGAAACAAAACCGTACATGTGAGCCGATCCTAACTGGAACAGACCTATATATAATAATATATAATATTAAATGTTTCTATTTCATTAAATTTAAACGGTAATATTTTGTCAGGGATAATTCAAAGTCAAATGCAAATGGATAATTTGGTTCAAACTGTCCCATAAACATTAAAAGCATGTTTCTTTAAACGTAAAAACAAAGTATTAATAATTAAATGTTTGTTGATCAGGAAACTCGTTTGGGTATCCAAGACTGAGCCGCTCTGGGCCGGTAAGTGGAAAAGGGGCACAGGACTAACTGCAGGTCCCAGTCTGGTGCCAAAGTCCTGCTGGGAGGCCTTTTTCTTAGTACGCCCTTCATGAACTATATCATGAGACGGTGGATGCCGGGTGATTTGCCTCCCCAGCCTTCGTGGTATGCCGAGATGGCTGACAAAAATACCCTAATGGTGGAGAAGGAGCGGCCTTTCTCCAGCAGGTCTTGTAGAAAAGTGAGGAGCTGGACTAGGTCACAGGAATATGAGATAATATTCCTCTCTAGACACCAGGCCTCAAAAACACGCCATTTGCGAGCGTAGAGAGTCTGAGTTGACTATGCTCTCGCTCTCTGTATTGTATTTATGACGTTACCGGGGAGGCCGAAGGCCATAAGCCGGTTCCTTTCAATGGCCAGGCTGAGAGTTGCCACAGCTCTGGACGTGGGTGAAGGAGCTGCCCGTGGGCCTGAGTCAGGAGGTCCCTGTGTATGGGCAGCTGCCATGGTGTCCCTGACAACAGTGAGATCATTTCTGGGAACCCGGTTTCTGTGGCCATCTGGGAGCTATGCGTATCAGGGCAAGAGCTCCCCTGCATACACATTCCAGTGTCGCCTGAATCAGGGGGACAGGGGGAAATGCGTAATATAGCACCCCTGCTGGCCAATTGTGTACCTGAGCATCTGTTCCCAGCTGTGCATCTGTTTCCTTTATTGAGAAGTACAGGGCACAGTGCGTGCTGCTGTTGCAGGTGAACAGATCGATGGATGCCTGCCCGTATTGTGCCCAGATCTGGTCCATGATACGTGGGTTCAGCCTCCACTCTAAGGCTAGCAGTGGCCCTCTGGAGAGGGCATCTGCCCCATGGTTTAGCTCGCCCGGGACGTGTGTCACACTCAGCGACAATATTCAGGGGTTGTACCACGTGAGAAACTTGTGTGTCAGGCTGAGGAGGGGTCGGGACCTTGTCCCCCCTTCTCTGTTGATGAAGGACACTGTCATCCGGTTGTCTGATTTTATCAAGACGTGTTGTTTTGTTATCAACCCCTTCTTGTAAAAGTGCTTCATGGACAGAAAAACAGCTTTCAGTTCCAGGAAGTTGATGTGGAACCTTGCCTCCTACTGTTCCAGACCCCTCAGGCATGCTAGTTGCTGCAGAAAGCTCCCCATCCTGTCTTTGAAGCATCTGTGGTGATCATCACACGAGACAGTACTCGTCCCAGCGGGAAGCCTGTCGTGAACATTGAAGGGGCCCTCCAGGGTTCCAGGGCTGTCACATACTCTGGTCTGATCAGTATCTTCTCTGCCCTCTTGAGGGAGGCATGATACATTTGTTTGTTTAGCCATATCTGCAGAGCGCACATTTTTAATAAGGCCTAAGGCACACAGACGATTGCTGCTGTCAGGAGGCCCAAGAGACGCTGGCACTGTTTGAGAGAGACTCTCTGGCCCAGCTGAAAACGTGCCAGGCAGAGGCGGATGGATGAAATCCAAGCCTCTGAGAGCCATGCTCTGTACAGAATGGAGTTGACCTGTACTCCAAAAAATACGGTAATCTGGGATGGTGTCAGATTGCTCTTCTGTAGGTTTATGATGAACCCTAGAGCCTCCAGGTGAGTCATCACCATCTGTGAGTACTGCTAGGCTTGTGCTATGTCGTTGGCGAGGATCAACAGATCGTCCAGATAATTCATAACTCTGACCCCTTGACCCCTGAGTGGAGTCAAGGCTACATCCAGACATTTTGTAAATTGTCTTAGTGCAGTTTTTAATCCGAAGGAGAGAGCCAGAAATTCTTAAGCTTTTCCTTCAAATGCAAAGCGGATATTTTTTTCTGTGAGGTGGCCAGATGCTCACGTGGAAAAATGCATCTTTCAGATAGACTGTACAGGTGTAATCCCCCGGTCTCACTGACTGGATCACCTGTCTCAGTGTGAGCATCCTGAATTCCTCCCTCCATCCTTGTCCCCCTTATCCTCACTTCAGCTTTCGACACTGTGTACCATAGTATCCTCCTCCACCGTCTTCATGTGGAGGTCGGTCTCTGCGACACAGTCCTGGACTGGTTCAAATCTTTCCTCTCCAATAGGCTGGAATGTGTTAGTCTTGGCAACGCCACGTCCCAGACAGTTTGTGTCTCCTGTGGTGTCCCTCAGGGGTCGGTTCTGGGGCCCCTGCTGTTTTCCCTTTACATGCTGCCTTTAGGTCAAATTATTAATCAGTTCAACATTTCTTTTCACTGTTATGCCGACGATACACAGCTTTACATCAGGACTGGAGCATCCTCATCTTCCACCTTGTCATCTCCATCTTCACTCACTGCCCTCTCTGCCTGCCTGGAGGCAATTAGGGCATGGATGAATCAGAACTTTCTTCAATTAAACTGCTCCAAGACTGAGGCCATACTGATTGGCACCCCTCACCAGGTACAAACATCTCCTATAACAAGACTTTCCTTTTCTGGACAAGACATCCCCCTCTCCACCTCTGTTACTAATCTTGGAATAAAAATGGACTCCAATCTTACATTTGAAAATCACATTAAGCATCTGTTTAAAACTTGCTTCTTCCATCTTCGAAACATCTCCAGACTTCGCCCATCCCTAACTTTTTCCGATGCTGAGAAGCTCGTCCATGCTTTTGTCTCCTCCAGGCTCGACTACTGCAACTCCCTGTTTATTGGAATCCCTGGCAAAAACCTTCAGAAACTTCAATATATTCAAAACAGTGCAGCAAGGATCTTGTTGAGAGTTCGTAAATTTGAACATATTACGCCCATTCTCCATAACCTTCATTGGCTTCCTGTCGCCTACAGAATTCAGTACAAAACTGCTCTCATTACACATCAATGCTTACACGGAACTTCACCAGATTATCTGAAGGATATTCTTATTCCATACTCATCCACCCGTTCGCTGCGGTCACAGAACAGCAATCTCCTTCACATTCCGAGAACCAAATTAAGGACCATGGGAGACCGGGCTTTCAGTGTGGCTGCCCCCTGCCTGTGGAACTCTCTTCCTGACTGTCTAAGAGCCCCACAGTCTGTGGTTGACTTTAAGAGCGGCTTGAAGACCTTTCTTTTCGACCGAGCATACTCTACCTCCTCATGATTCTACTTTTGATCTTAGCTGATATTGTTATTGATTTTAATTGTTTTATTATTTGTTTTATTGTCATTTAATTCTGTTGCTCCTTGTAGCACTTTGAGATTTTCATTAATGAAAAGTGCGTTATAAATTGAATTCATTATTATTATTATTATTATTGTTTGTTTTTATTCTCCTGTTCAATGCTCTGAGATCCAGTATAGGCCTTAAGCCCTGGTCTCGTTTTGGCACGAAGAAGTATTTGCTGTAGTGACCTGTGTGTATATTATGTGTTGGAACAATATTTATCTTTCTGCAGCATTGTTGAGATTTCCTCCCTCAAAACATGTGCACGGTCTAGGTTTATGTTTGACAGCAGCACCCCCGTGAATGGGGTGGCCTCTTGTGGAACTGCAGCCGGAGGCCATGACAGACTGTTTTTTTTTTCTTTTTTTTTCCATTTATAGATGGCCTCCCTTC
>JBBPBX010081101.1:2622-16024 GCA_038048925.1 Garcialebias charrua | reverse complement strand
TGAGCACCAGGCCTCGAAGATACGCCATTTTTGGGCGTATAAGAATTGTGTTGACCCTACGCGAGCATTCTGTATGGTTAATACCACGTTCTCGGGCAGGCCTGTCTCCATCAGCCTGTTTCTTTCAGCTGACAGACTGAGACTTCTGGCAGTTTTTGGCCTGGGTGGCCGCAGCGCCTCCTCGGGTGAACCAGAGGCCAACAGCCCCTGGTTGTCCACCAGGTTTGGGAGAAGGCAGCTTGTCCCTGAGTTGTACTGCTCAGAGATAATTGAGGACGGGCACTACCTGTCATCTTTGTTAGACAGTTTTGGAGGAGAACTATTCTTATCCTCCTCCAAATTATGGGGCTGCAGACCACATAGGCGAGCAGACCTCCTTACTCCAGTCCTTTTAGTGGAGTGGCCTCGACCATTGGCCCTTGGCTTCGATGAAGCTCTGGTGCCAGGCAAACTGAACGGATCCCGAATAAATTTTAAAGACAGTTTTGGATCAGCACGTAGAGACAGGTCACGTGCTACCTGACTGCTGCATGAGTTTTGCGTGTCAATCATTAATAACAAAGGAGCATTCGCCACACAAAAGCGTGGGGGGGTTCCTTTTAGGCCCTGTTTACACGGACACTGTGTGGGGGAAACAGAACTTATGGGCATGTTAATTAGTTTAAAAGTTTTGCGTTAAAACAGATCTGACACGGATCTGCTCGAATCTCCCCCCTCCCTCATGCCCGCCCCCCCTTACACCCATTGCGCATGCGTGCTGCTGAACCTTCACCCACTGCGCATGCGTGCTACCTCACTCTGCTGGCAGTCTGCTACTTTCTTTTGTGCTAAAAGTTGAGCTAACAACAAGTTAACAATAAGTTAAAGCTGGATTTTGGATAAGAGTCGACAGATTTGACACCAAGCGGGACTCTCTTCATCTAACAAGCTGCACACCAGACGCTGAGTGGACTGTGGACCAGAACCGACCGAGTGACGATGAGGTCTGACTTTCCTCCGTGATAAACAGCTGACTTACAGCAGGTAAATCAACGTTCTTAATATAATGTTTGCTTGTGTTTACTTTGATCACACAACAACGGAGTTTTTATTTATTTATTTATTTATTTCTGCCAGGTGGAGAAGCTGTCGTTCCAACAAACAGGCAGACGGTTCGGCGGTTCTGATGGGTCCAGATGAACACACAGCAAGAGTCCAGTTCATTAACGTAGTTACAGTTCGGTTCACGTGTTTTAATAGTGTGTTCAGTTTAATTCTCAGTGTTTGTGTTGTAAACTTTGTGGTGCTGAATAAATAAATAAAAAATAAACCTGGTGTCTTCATTTTCACAGCACGTTACGCACTGTTTAAAAAATGTAACGAGTCCAGATAGATACTGTAGTTCAGATAAATTTAACATCTCCCACGCCAACATAAATACTGTTTATTATTGTTAAACTGTTATATTTTGCAGCGTGACACGTGAAATGTCAGCCTGCCCTAGACTGTCCGCGCATGCGGGCTGCGCGCATGTGGTTGACACAAAAGCTCCACGGGAGATGTTTACATTATCAGCGGGGGGTCAGCGAAAAACTTCCACCTTGAGAGCAGGATCAGGAAAGTATCGGAGTCAAAGAGGGGCCAGCAGCGTCGTGTAGGCGATAAGCAAAGTCGCAAAGAGAAAGTAGCGGTTACACTCAAAATACGCGCCGTGTAAACTGGTCCTTAGTCTTGGTGATAAGGAGTGTAGTTTCCCTCGAACAACAGGAAGAGGAATCTGATTACATACAGACTTGTTTTTGTTTGCAGCAAGCTGAACACAGATTCCCTGAAGGTGTGAAGCTTTAAGCTGCATGAAGGTGCCTGAAGCAGCCCCCCCGTCGAGAGACGTTGTCGACTCGGCTCCTTGAGCTGCGGCCACGTCACATGCCCGTCTGTTTGGTGTATTGGCTGTCTCGCCTTTGATAATGGGGCGAGAGCCTGAACACGTGACCCTCCTCACCTGTCTCTGTAAGGGGCAAGGAGGGTGCTTACAGACGCCACTCACCGCAGATGAAACAGAGGTAGTCTGCCGGGGCTTATTAAATATTCTAACACCCTGTGGGCCGTGAGGGAGGGGGGGAGAAAAAAAACCCTCCCTTTATGATGGCATGCAGGTCAGAAGGATCTGCTTTGCTGGGAGAAGCTGTGTGTTGTTGTTTTTTTGTTATTTTTTGGAGTCAGTAAAACAGAGAATTGCTGTTTCATGATTTTATTTGTGCTTACGTGACATGGCGTATATGATTTTAAGTCACTCACAGCAAGGAGGGCATGATTTGTGCATGCTAAGAACAAACCAGCTTTTTGTACAATGTTACAAATAAAGTCAGGGTTTAGGCAGATCATTCCCGTTACCACATGGGCGGGTGACCGTGTAATATGAAAACGTGAGCCTGGTTCATCAGGCCCGTTTCTGTCTGTCGTCGCGACTCGTCGAAGAGGCCCTATGTTTGGACATTTGGCGAGGAACAAACCTGTTCTTGTTCCAGGCGTGCTCGTTATGAGGAAGACCTGAAGGGGGTCTCTGTCTGGGCTCCTCCTCATACGTTGGCCGCCTTTGCAGTGGGGCACGCGTCGTCGAGTGGTGCCTAGGGTAGGCAGGTCTTCTCCCCGCATTTTCCCTTGGGGGGGGGGGGCGAAGCTTCTACGGGGGATCCCCACCCGGAGAGCCTCTGCCTGTTTGCGTCTTTGGTCCAGCTTCGTCTGAATCCGTTCCAAAGCTTTTCCAAACAGCCCTTCCGGCTGTATCGAGTGATGGAGAAAAGGCACCTTTTGTCCCTCGGGTAAGTCCGTCAGTGTCATCCAGAGATGGCGGGTCGCAATGACCACCTCCGCCATCCCTCTGCCCTGAGCAACCGCAGCAGTCCCCATCATTCGGAGCACAAAGTCAGTTGTTCTGCGGGCTTCCTCCAGCAATTCGGCAGCCGCCTGCTTGTCCGTTGCTACTTGAAGCTGCTGCAGCTTTTCTGCCAGGTAGGCTTGCATCAGCGCGGACGCGTTCATGGCGCGCGCCGCAAGTCCTTGAGCCCTGTAGCATTTCTCGAGGAGAGACGCCGAGGCCCGGCAGGCCCTGCTGGGGAGAGTTGGTTTTGCTCCTGAAGAGTTTGGGGCCAGGTGAGACGCCAGAGTGTCCTCTATTTGAGGCACGTTAGCTAAACCCACCTCGTCCATTCCATCCACGTCGAGAAATTGTGAGAGGGGAAGAAGCATAGGGGCTCGTGGGTGAGTCCAGGTGCGTGTTAGTTCCGTGAGAAAGTCTGGGAACACAGGCATCCTCTGCCTCGTGGCAGCCTGTTGCTTTGAATAAAAGTAATTTCCCGCTAGCCTCGTAACCTGTTGGCGAGGCGGGGGTTCGGGCCAGGGCACCTGTAGTGCGTCCGCTGCTCTGTGGCACAGTTCAAACAGAGCAGGGATGGAAGAGTCCGTGTCCGGGAGAGCGGGTAGGGGGGTCTGGGCGAGTGCGTCACCCTGATCCTCCACCTCTGCGTCCGTCTCCTCCATTGAAAATTCACCCGAGGCCGAGATCGATAACTCGTCGTCGTTCATCATACCCCGGGTGTCGAATTCGACAGTCAGGTCCTCCATGTTGGCCAACGCGTCGGGGGTGTCACCCCATTCGACCTGCGTGCTGTCGTGTAAAGCTATACTCTCCAACTCCGGTGTGGGGGTGAGAGGCTCCGTGGTGTCTGCGTCCGCAGAAGTGGCCGAGGTCCCCATGGCCTTGGCGACAATGTCGACCCGATGCCACAGCACCGCATCCATCGTGATGCTACAGTGTAAGCAAAAGTCAGGTGCGTCCAGCATAGTTTTTGCGTGAAGCATTCCCAGGCAGGCAGGACAGGCCTCGTGGGTGTCCGTCGCCGCGAGATAAAAACCAAAGACACTTGGGCAGGGGCACGAGGTGGGGCTTGCCGCCGTGGTGGTCTTCCTTGGAAGTTTCGCTTTCCGCTTCCCCTTCTCCGGAGCCATTCTGTCCGAGAAGAGGCGAGCGAGTCCTTCCAGAATTTTTTGTCTTCTTTCTTGAGATGTCTCCTCCGTCGTGTTGCTTTCGCTGGCCAGCCCGCTAGCTTGACATAGCGAGGCAGCCTCCTTTTTTTTTAATGGCGTAGTTAGCGCCGTCGCAAAGCAATCTGTAGAGAGAGGAGAGAAAACTTCGGGGTTAGGTGGAAAAATGCTGGACTAGGCTTGCTAGTCCAGCAGTACGCAGGAAATAATTCTCTGTGCGCTCTGTGTAGGGAGCGAGCTCACCTCGAATGAGCGATGAAGGCACCAGAGAAGTCCCGCGAAGAGGTAGTTCAGGTTTAAGCGAGGTGAAGGGCAAAAAAGAGGAAGATGGAGGGGCGCACGCCGCTTAAGTAACCAGAGGGCGGGGCCTCTGGCGCGGCGGTGACGCTCCTAGCTGTAAAGGCGTGAGTATATTCCTATAGGTAATCGCGCGGGGGCGCAATTCCCTTAGCAAGTTTGTTGCACCAAGAGAACATGACTGAAAGGGAACAGGCTTTGTTATAGTTTTAAATGCCTTCCCCCAAACTTCAACACAATAAATTAAATGTGGAACAAAAAATTGTATTATATAACAAATACAAAGCTGTCTCATTCAAAAAATCTTTAACTTTATACAGTAGCGCAGTAGATCTGTTTCCACGACAGTTTGTCATCAATTACCACACCCAAAAACTTCACCTCATTTACTCTCTTGACTTCCATACCATCAATTTTTAGAAAAAAATCCATATTCTTTTTTGTATAACTAAACATTGCTAACTCATGGACCTTATTGAACAAATAACTACAGCTATGGATGAAAAACAATATTGTGTCAGTATCTTTGTTGACCTCAGAAAAGCCTTTGATACTATTGATCACTGCATTCTTTTGGAGAAATTGTACAAATATGGAATGAGGGGTCAAGTATTGCAATGGGTATCTAGTTATCTGACAAATAGGAAGCAATTTGTTCAAATAAATGAAGTAAGATCCAAATTTGCTAATATTACGTGTGGGGTCCCACAGGGTTCAGTGCTTGGTCCAAAGTTGTTTCTTTTGTACATAAATGATTTGGTGAATGTGTCGGGGCTGTTTAGGTGTGTTCTGTTTGCAGATGATACCACTTTTTTTTGTTTAGGAACAAATTTAGATCATATGCTGAACATGATGGAAACAGAGTTTGATGCTACATTTAAAATTAATGGTAACATAATTAGTAAAGTGACAGAAATGAAATTTTTGGGTGTAATTATTGATGAGAACCTAACCTGGAAATCTCATCTTAATTATTTGAGAACAAAGATAGCCGTATTATACAAGGCAAAAGCATTATTTAACGATAAAGCACTACTTATATTATATAATGCGATAGTTCTTCCATATTTGACATATTGTGTTGAAATTTGGGGAAAGGCATGTAAAACATCTACAAATTCTATTTTTATTTTACAGAAAAGAGCAATAAGAATCATCTCAGGAAAGCATTACACTCACCCATCTAACATACTATTTCAACAGCTAAATTTATTAAAGTTTTATGAACTGGTTGACTATGGAATTCTTCAGGTTATGTACAGAGCTCATACAAATTCCTTACCTCCATATATTCAATCTTATTTTATTAAGAGAGTCAGTAACTACAATTTAAAAGGATTAGAAATGTTTGTAAAACCAAAAATTAGAACAAACTCAAAGGAACGATGCACATCAGTTCAAGGAATAAAACTGTGGAATGTTTTGGATAAAAGTTGTAAAAACGCCTCCTCAATGTTTTTGTTTAAGAAATTGGTAAAAAGTAGTCTATTAAAAAAATATGAAATTGTTTAGCTTATTCTTTTGAAATCGGTTGTTCTTGGCACGGAGTCAGTTTTTGACTTGTTATGTTATATAATGCCTATTTAAGTTTGAATGTAATTTATGTATTTTATTTCATAAGTATTTTCTTTTTTTTTAAAGGAGCAGATGTTATAAGATTTTATCTTCTTTCTGCTTCCTTTCATTTTCTTTGTAAATTGTATTTTTTGTTTTTGTTTTAATATTTACTCAATTTTAACTGAAAATGAATAAAGTTTTGAAAAAAAACAAAAAAACATGTAATTCGTTTTTCCAAGATTCAATGATAGCTTATTTAATTTAAACCAGGTTTGTATTTTTGCAAATTCCATTGTTATCAGCAGTCATTTGTTCAAAGTCACTACCAAAATAACTTATGGCTGTGCAGATAATAAATGTACAGTATTTTGTTTATTTGATATACTGTCTGCATAACATTAATCTTGCATAACTGTGGTGTGATGCTGAGAGTTAGTGCTGCAACAGGTTTTTGCAGAGTGTGAAGTTGCCCAGATCACTTGATGACTGTTCTAATGCAACCTACACTCAGCTGTGTTATGTGATGGAATTGTTATATCGTCAGCTCAGCTAGCATGAATGTTCACTTCAGTCACAGTGTTCAGCCTGACACTAGTGCTTATATTTATCACTGTATGTTTATGTTTATGTTTGACTTTTAATTGAATGAACACAGCACTACAGGTTGGGTTGTCTTGTTCTTTTTTTTTTTTTTTTTTTTTGTTTAGATTTTGTGATTTTATTGAGATTGTTTCTTCACAGCACTGTATTAGGAGTGGTCACAGAGCCGCTGTTCAACTTGAAGCAAATAAAATGTTTGTTGAAAAAAATATGCCCCCTTGAAAAAATAGAATGTCCCCCCTTTGAATTGTTTCTGCAGCCGGGTCTGCTCTGGGTACTTAAGCCGCTGACGCCCATTCATCATTCTCCAAAATGCACTTCACCGAGCTTTCAGCATTGAAAGGGCCAGACATGTTGCACCTCGTTCCCTTCCTTCAGGGAACATGAGTTATGGTGCATAACTTTCAGTTCCCTTTCAGTCATGTCTCTCGGTGCAACATATGCTATGGGAACGTAATTCATTCATGCCCTTGAAATGCTCAGCAAAATGCATGTGAGAACATCTGTCTTAAAACGACAGGCATTTCCCAGCTGCTTTCTACAAGGTATGTAGAGAGCACAGCCTGAGAAGAAAAAATGCCAAATGTAGAAACATCAGCTTGATGTTACCACTGGGCATATAGATAAAAAACACCAGCTAGAAACAGCATAAGCGTGCTCCACTAGTGCGATTACTCATCATCTGCTTTTTTCTCTGGGAAACCTGAGAAACAGGAGGAAAAGAGCAAGGGACCCATTGCGCCACTAGTAATTGGGTGACAATTTAGAGGTAGAAAACCCAGGTCAAGCACAGGGTAACCTCCTACGTCCCCAGGAGAATTTTTTTTTACATATACAATGGGCACGACTGGCAAGTGGAGCCCATCCTGATATTGGAGACCCATTAAGGAGAGGGGAACCCCTCCATTGAACATCTCCTAAGCAAACATAAACACCAAGGGACACCCTTGTGTATTTTGTTGCTGTTTATTTTGGGAAAAATCAATCAAAGCCTTAGGCCCTCAGCCAGTTCCCTTCAAAGGCCAGGCTGAAAGCCGCCACAACTCCGGACATGGGTGTAGAAGCTGCCCACGTGCCTGAGTCAGCAGGTCCCTGTGAGGAGGCAATTGCCATGGTATCCTTGATAACATTGAGATCAACTCCGGGAACCACGGTTTCTGCGGCCATCTGGGGGCTATGAGGATCAGGGAGAGGGCTCCCTGACGTACACGTTCCAGTGTCACCTCGATCAGAGGAACAGGTGGAAAAGCATAGTATAGCACCTCTGCTGGCCAATCATGGGCCAGAGCATCCATTCCCAACAGTGCATCTGATTCCTTCAAAGAGAAGTAAAGGTCACACTGCAAGCGAACACGTTCACAGAGGCTCTCCCAAATCGTGACCAGACCTGTTCCACAACCCGTGGGTTCAGGCTCCATTCTGACGCCAAGAGAGGCCCTCGTGAGAGGGCATCTGCTCCATAAAATCAAAAAGGCGTTCAATACAAGATCAACTGGACAAATAAAGTCCAGTTGATCTTGTGTTGGACGCCTTTTTGATTTTATCATGTCCTGGATGACTGAGAATCTTCACCAGCATCTGCTCCATAATTTAGTTCACCGGGAACATGAGTCGCCCTGAGTGACAAGATTCTTGGAGCACATCACGTGAGCATCTTCTGCGTCAGTCCGAGGAGGGCCCGGGACCTTGTCCCTCTCTCTCTGTTGATGAAGGACACTGTGGTCCTGTTATCTGATTTCACCAGGACATGCTACCCTGCGATCAGACCTTTGTTAAAGAAGTATTTTACTGACAGGAATACGGCCAACAATTCCAGGAAGTTGATATGTAATCTCGCTTCATGTTCATTCCAAAGGCCACGGGCATTCTGATTTCTGCAGATCGTCCCCCATCCGGTTTTTGAGGCGTCCGTCGAGACGACCACACGAGATGACACCCTACCTAGCGTGAACCCTTCTGTGAAGACAGACAAGTCTCTCCAAGGTTCCAGGGCCCTGAGGCACTCTGAATCTATTCTAACCTTTCCTGCTCGATCAGGCAGAGCGGGTTGCGTCTGTTGGTTTAGCCATACTTGTAGGGCCTGCATTTTCAGCAATGCGTGTGGCACATAGGGTATGGCTACCGCCAAGAGGCCTAAAAGGCATTGGCACGTTTTCATGGGGACCCGCTGATCCAGTTAAAAAAAATTTAGGCAATGGTGAATCGAGGAAACTCGTTCCTTTGAGAGCCATGCCCTGTACCGGATGGTGTCGATCTGTACTCCCAGAAATACGTTAACCCGTGATGGAGTTAGGTTACTTTTTTGTAGGTTTATGACAAAACCAAGAGACTCCAGGTGAGAGATCACCCTGTAGGAGTGTGACTGGGCCTGTATTCTGCTTCCAGCCAGAATAAGGAGGTCATCAAGGTAGTTCATAACCCTGAGTCCTTGATTCCTAAGGTGGGTCAGGGCTACGACCAGACATTTAGTAAATGTACAAGGAGCTGTCTTTAAACCGAAAGGTAATGCTTTGAATTCATAAGCGCTTCCCTCGAAAGCAAAACGGAGGAATTTTCTGTGTTTCCTCCACACGCCTACATGAAAATAGGCATCTTTCAAATGTACATTGTACATACGTAGTCTCCTGGTCTCACAGACTGGAGAACCTGCTGCAGTGTAAGCATCTTGAACTTAAAAGTTTTTATTCTCTTGTTCAGAGTCCTGAGATCCAGTATCGGTCTCAGGGAATGATCCTTTTTGGGCACCAGGAAGTACTTGCTGTAGTGGCCGGAACATAGTTTGCATTTTGGGACCAAAATTATCACTCCCTTCTGTAGCATTGTCAAACCTTCCTCCCTCAGCATGTGTGTGTGTGCAGGGTTAATTTTTGATTGCAATACCCCTGTGAAGGGGGGCGGTCTCCTGGTGAACTGCAACTTGAGGCCATGACATATCGTTGTCATGACCCATTCGTTTGGTAGACACATCTTCCAGGCCTGCGCGTGTGTCATGAGCCTGGAAGGCATGCCCAACTGCTGCTCGCCATGCTTGAGTGTGGGAAGGGTGGCCTTTGACCCCTCTCGCGCTCTCTCGGGCAAGCTGGTCGGCCCAACAGAAGATATCGCAAGATCTGGCTGTCTCAGGCAGAGCTCGTGTATCTTACTGCGGTTCACAGTTTCACCACGTGGTTTGTGTTTTATGAAAATGGGACTAGAGTCAAGAACCAGGGCAGTCTGTGCTTTGGTACTTTTATTTTTGTACATGCATGAAACAGTGTTTGCTTTGTTTACACATACAGTAGGCAAGTCATGTTTAGTGCGCACACACGTGTCACCAGCTCCTCGTAGTGTTCTACAAGTGGAGACTGGTTCAAAAGGTTAGGTTCCTGTACCGCGTGGGCGGGCAAACCTGTAAAATTATCAGTTCATCCTGTTTTATCAGGCCCGAATCTGCTTTCCACACGGGGTCATCGAAGAGGCCCTCGGCCTGTACTAGAAAGTCTCACTGTCACCAGCAGGTCTCTTCCGTGGAAGGCCACGCATGTCTTCCTTTGGGGGTGCAAAGCTTTTTCTTGGCAGCCCCTCGCGGAGGGCTTCTGCCTGTTTGCGTCTTTGTTCCAGCCTGGCCTGGATACGTTCCAGGGCTCCCCCGAAGAGTCCCGTCGGCTCGATCGGGTGGTCCGTCAAAGTCAACCAAAGATGGCGCTGGGCGACAACTATTTCCGCCATTGCTCTGCCTTGCGTGATGGCTATTGTCCCCATCATGCGGAGCATGAAGTCAGAGGTACGGCGGGCCTCTTCCATGGCCTCCGTTGCGGCTTGTTTGTTTGTCGTTACCTAGAGATCCTGTCGTTTTTCTGCCAGGTACGCCTGTAGCATGGCCGATGCGTTCATCGCACGAGCCATGAGGCCCTTAGCCTTGTAGCATTTTTCGAGTTTTTTCTATGAAACGTGGCAGGCCCTGCTGGGCAACGCTGGCTTCGCCCCCATTGCTGCGGGAGCCAGATGAGCCGCCAGGGTCTCCTCTATCAGGGGTGCGCTGGCGAGGCCTGCTGTGCCCATTCCAGCAACATCCAGGAGTTGAGATAGTGGCAGCGTCATGGGAGCTCTGGGTTCCACCCAGGAACTTTTGAGCTCCATGAGGAAGTTCGGGAAAATGGACATTTTTTGCGACGTCGTCGGCTGTTGCTTCGGATAGAAGTAGTTTCCCGCCAGCCTCGTAACCTGTTGGCGAGGCGTGGGGTCTGGCCACGTGACCTGCAGGGCATCCGCCGCCCTATGACACAGGTCGAATAGAGCAGGGACCGACACATCCGGTTCCGGTAGAATTTGCGCCAGGTTCTGTGAGGAATCCACAGTTTCTCCTCAGCAACCGTACTCGGCGTCTTGGTCAGACACTTCGGGCATCGAGTCCTCGACGGGGACCGAGAATTCCGACTCGTTCTCATCCCCGACTTGACCACTGCATTCCAGGTCCACGTTCTCGAGCTCCGGCCCGGGAGCGTGTAGCTCTGCGAGGCGCGCGGCCTTCAGCGTTGCGGCCTTCGCTATGGATTTAGCCAACGCGTTTGCGCAGCGTTTCCTCACTACCGCCCACATCCGACAGCAGTGGGAGAAGGAGTCAGGGGATTTCTTCTTGCGTGCAGAATCCCTAGGCAGACAGGACAGGCCTCGTGGGTGTCCGGCGCCGAGAGGGAGTAGCCGCAGCCGCTGGGAGAGGGGCGCGAGCGAGGGCTCGTCGTCCTACTGGTTTTCTTCTGAGTCTTTGTCCTCTGTTTTCCCTTCTCTGAAGCCATGTCCGGAGACGAGAAGCGTCGAGGCTGTTCCTAGTTTCCTTTTGTTTGAAGCCGTCCTCTCCGTCGTCTTGCTTTCGCTGCCTAGCCTGCTAATGGTTAGCAGGGAGTGTTGTGACGCAGTTAGCGCCGTCGAGCGAAGCAGCTGCGAAGAGAGAAGAAAACTTCGAGGTAAGTAGAAAAATGCTGGACTAGCTTTCACCAGCCCAGCAGTACGCAGGAAAAAAATTCTCTGTACGCTCAGCGTAGGGAGCAAGCTCACCTCTGATCGAGTGATGCGACAACAGAGAAGTCCCACGAAGTTCAGGTTTTAAGCGAGGTGAAGGGCAATAAGAGAATGATGAATGGGCGTCAGCGGCTTAAGTACCCAGAGGGCGGGTCCTCTGGCGCGACGCTGACGCCCCTGCCATAAAGGCGTGAATGTATTCCTTCAGGTAATCGCGCGGGGTGCAATTCCCATAGCATATGTTGCGCCGAGAGACATGACTGAAAGGGAACCATTTGTCGTTTTTATAAATCATCTATAATAAGAAGGGCTTTGTGTTTTACAGAGAAACACTGTGAAGAACAAGTTAATGCTTCACACGTTCTGGTTAATGTTACAAGTCCAGAAATGTGCTTGCAGTGATGTATATGTGCTGTCAGCTAACATTACACGAAACACTCTCCTGGCTGGGTCCAGCAGGCGGCTCTGGATTACTATAAGTGCTGCCTTTAATCCTGGGAGAAAGCCAAGACTCGCCTGATTAAAGAAAGACACTGCAGCCTGTGTGTGCCATGAGGGAAATAATGCCATCAGCAGAGGTAACGTGTCCGTAAGTGAGGGCACAAACTAAAATAAACACCTATTATAAAGTTAAGTTTTCTAGAAAATGTTGTTTTCTACATTGTGCAGATCTTTGTTCGTGCAGGTGCTGATCAGTCCAGACTAAAGTTGAGCAACAGCTGTTGGATAGTCGTAAAGTTTATGGACATTTTACTTGGAAGATAAATTCAAAGTCAAAGTCAAAGTCAACTTTATTGTCAAAACTGCAATATGTACAGGACATACACAGGATTGAAATTGCATTTCTCTCTGTCCCTCAGTGCAACAGTAAACATTTAAACACTAAAACACTAAAACATTTAATAAACATAAGCATAAAATGAAATAATAAAAGTGTAATACTGTCCTGAGTTTTTGCATTCATGTCAGTGCTCACATCAGCTCATTGCAAATATTTTTCTCCAGCTGTTGAAAATTCAAAGCCTAAAACACAAAATAATACATTTTATACATAGCATATAGTAACCAAGAAAATGTTGAAAAACACACATTTTTATACTGGTCATTTTATTAGTAATTTTCTTTGATTAAATGTTTAGCAAAGTAAAGTGAAGTTCTTAATAAATAGTAAAATGGTTAGTTTTGTTCTCTTTGCACGAAATTTACATTTTGACAGTCCCTAGAGTGACTTTAAGAAACAACTGTATTTTCCGCCATACACATCGCACGTCGCATCAGTCCAAAAATGTCTAATGAAGTGGAAAAAACATAAATAAGTTGCTTCGCCATGTAAGTCATATCTATTATTCGTCATCGCTAACAACCTGGAAATGTGGGCCGGTGTGCCAAAAATCGATTTGTTGCAAAAAATGGTGGCCGCAGGAGTGTGCACGGGAGAACTTAACTCAAGAATTTAACAAGATTAACACTTAAAACTTTTATTTGATTGCTTGAAATTATAGCAAAGGTGTGTCTCAGTCTAACTTTTCCTTAATAAATGCACTTTAACGGTCAAATATGCTGCATTTCAAAAAATCAATACACGGCTGCTGGGGTGCGCTGAGGGAGGACCACCTAAAAACAATTATTTGTTTGCTTGACATTATAGTAAAGGTGTGTCTCAGTTTAATAAATGCAATTTGATGGTCAAATCAGCTGCATTTCTCCTGGGCGGCGCAGTGAAATGCAGCTGATTTGACGTTTGCTCCAGGAGTTCTGGAGCGAGAGGAGGTGGCTTGTTATGGCAAGCCAAGTGTCTCATTTATAGCCACTTTTACCTATTAATTAGACACTTGGCTTGCCATATTAGCCGAGTGCCCTCTAGTGGCTGCCAATGGTAGTGTTTAATATTTTCATGCCAGAATGAATGAACTTGTCAGTTCTCAGC
>JBBPBX010081100.1:0-16024 GCA_038048925.1 Garcialebias charrua | reverse complement strand
TAGTATACTTAAAGTATACTAGTAGTACACTTTTTATTAGACTTCCAATGTACTTATAGTGTACTTCAAGTTCATATTTTAGTTTATTGAAGTATACTTAAAGTATACTAGTAGTACACTTTTTATTAGACTTCCAATGTACTTATAGTGTACTTCAAGTTCATATTTTAGTTTATTGAAGTATACTTAAAGTATACTAGTAGTACACTTTTAATTAGACTTCCAATGTACTTATAGTGTACTTCAAGTTCATATTTTAGTTTATTGAAGTATACTTAAAGTATACAACTAGTACACTTTTTCATATGCTCCCAATGCACTTGCTATTTACTTCTAGTTTACAGTTTATTTTATCATTTAAGTTAAATTTTTGAATTTCTAAAACTAATACCGTGTTGTCATTGTAATTGTTAGGTTACACTTGTAAGTTTGCTTAACAATACTTGCACAATACTATTTATATGCTAAAAATTATTTTTTAAAGTATTCTGAAAGATATGTTTACAAAGTCATAAAACAAGGTCTTGAGAACTTCAATATTTTTATATAAAATTAAGGTGCAGCTCAAAAACCGTTTACAAAACAGCAGCATTTAAAATGAATCCCTTCCAAGTTTTAAAAATTGAAAAGGAAAAGGTGCACATTTGCATTTCAAGGTGTAAACATAAAGTCCAGGGGCCTCATGTATCAACGGTGCGTACGCACAAATACCTTGCGTACGCCATTTTCCACGCAAAACTCCGTATGTATCAAAACAGAATTGAACGTGGAAATGTACGCAGCCCCACGGCAACTCCAAGGCTGGCGTACGCACGTTTCTGTGGTTTTGGTTCCATTGGCGACACTTACAGGTGATTCTGAGAAACTGTTCATGATGTGAAAATAATTATTATTCCCACCAAACACACATGATTAACAATTATTACATCAACATGGACGCAATTAGATGAGTGGATACAAAAGCATGCGCAAAATATTGGCAACAATATTGACAACAATGGTCTTATGAGTTCTCAAGGTTGTTGGTGCCTGTCGTGGTGGCAACCCTCAAACCCGGTGGTGGACACCGGCGGTGAGGGATGCTGTCAGGCTGAAGAAGGAGTCCTATTGGGCCTTTTTGGCCTGTGGGACCCCGGAAGCAGCAGATAGGTGCCGACAGTCCAAGCGGCATGCGGCTCGGGTTGTTGCTGAGGCAAAAACTCGGGCGTGGGAGGAGTTCGGAGAGGCCATGGAGAATGACTTCCGTATGGCTTCGAGGCGATTCTGGTCCACCATCCGGCGTCTCAGGGGGGGGAAGCGGTACACGACCAACACCATTTATGGTAGGGATGGCGTGCTGTTGACCTCAACTCGGGATGTTGTGAGTCGGTGGGTGGAGTAGTTCGAAGACCTCCTCAATCCTACTGGCATGTCTTCCACTGAGGAAGCAGAGCCAGTATCTCGAATATGTTGTTGTTTTAAAATTAGCTCTTTTTTAATTACTCATTTGACTTCCTGTTAGTGCTAGCTTAAGATAACTTACCGAAAGCCCTCTGCGCGCGCCGCCATTTGCTGCTCCTTTTAGCATTAGCCCACCTCCGAGGCTAATGATAGCTCTTCCTCCTCCGGCACACCGCCAGTTAACCGCTCGTTGCATGCGGCGCTTTTGGGAGCGATCGCTGCTTCAGTCCACACACACACAAAGTTCACCGAGTGTCTCCAGTTAATTTATCCGTATGAGGCAACCTCTGACCGGACCCCACGGACCTCAAAAGCCAGCAGCTTCCAGCAGTTCCCGCACGCAGATGGTCCCTTCGCCGGCGGTCTGCTCGTTTTATTTCTGCCGGCTGCGCGTTGGGAGCGATCGCTAAAAATTGAACTGAAACGTAAAAATAACAATTATACTTTATTTATAAAGCCATTTAAAACAACCACAGCTGCAACAAAGTGCTGTACACATGAAATTAAGAACATTTAAACAAAAGATGAGATGAAATCAGGAATCAGGTGAGGGGCTGGACTCAGGTTTGGTGTGGGTTGTGGCTGCGGTTTGTGATGTCACAAACCACAGGAAGTGAGAATGAAGTGTTTCTATCACAGACAAATAAATCTACTTAGAGTAAATAAACCACTGGGTGCATTTCTTTGGCCTTAGGACTGTTTTTTTATGAAGTACATACCCAAAGTTGAGTAAAAAAAACATTAAAAAGTGAATTTTGAATCTGTGGTCCACTTTAAAGACAAAAAAACAACTTGACTTTATTTGTAACAAAAGACGTTTTGCTTCTCATCTGAGGAGCTTTCTCAGTTCAAAGAACAGAGAGTGTGGGGGTTCAAATGATCTATATGAACTATACTTTTTTTAAGTTAAAAAGTTAAAGACAAAAAAAATTACTGGACTTTATTTGTAACAGAAGACGTTTTGCTTCTCATCTGATAAGCTTTCTCAGTTCAAAGAACAGAGAGTGTGGGGGTTCGAATGATAAAGCTGAGACTCAGGTTTGCATATGAATCTACTCTCAGCTGCTGAGCTAAGCTAGATGCATGCAGATTGCCCTAGCAATTCCTCACAATAGGGGTTAGTTACGGTCTTTGTTGGTGTGAACCACATAGGACTGAGTGAAGCCACTCTGGTATGACATGAATTTATTGATAGGTCTGAAAATGATACATTAGGTCTAAAGCTGCATTAGACTCTGACTTTTTAAAGAGCAAGTCATGTTTTTCATTTTGCTCTGTATGTTTTATGTTTAAATTTTAAGTGCACATGTGTGTTTTTGGTTTTGTTATGCAGGGAAAAAACTTCATATTATTTCTGAAACATTTGTACAGTGACAGCTATTTGTTAAAAAATGTGCCTGTGTGACAATTGGGACCAAGCTTTGACTCAGAAAAAAAATTTACTTTATGGAAAGAAGATCAGTTCTTCCAAATCCGAGGCCATGGTCTTGAGCCGGAAAAGGGTAGAGTGCCTTCTCAACAAAACAAGCGTAAGAAGCACAATAAAATCATGACATAAAAGCCGAGGTGAATAAAAGTGTTTTTAGTTGCTTTTTAAAAACCTCCACAGAGTCAGCAAAACGAAGCTACAAGGCAAACTGTTCCACAACCTTGGTGCCACTGACTGAAAGACCCTGTCCCCTTTAGGGGGTGAGTGAGCTGGAACCATGTGTTCTCGCTTGGGCCCTGAGATCATCCGATCAGGTGCTTTTGGCTGTTCCTAAAACATGACTGAAGCTCTGAGGAGATCGGGCGTTTTCAATCTTTGCCCCCAAACTTTGGAACAACCTGCCCCCCAACATTAGGAGGCCACCTCCCTTCCTGTGTGTTTCACACTGTGTGAGCTGATTATGTATATATTATCCAGTGTTTTCATTTCTAATACTCCATCCATCCATCCATCCATCCATTTTCTTCCGCGGGTCGGGTCGCGGGGGTAGCAGCCTAAGTAGGGAGGCCCAGACTTCCCTCTCACCAGCCACTTGGAACGGCTCCTCTGGGGGAATCCCAAGGCGTTCCCAGGCCAGCCGAGAAACATAGTCCCTCCAGCGTGTCCTGGGTCTTCCTCTGGGTCTCCTCTCGGTGGGACATGCCCGGAACACCTCACCAGGGAGGCGTCCAGGAGGCATCCTAACCAGATGCCCGAGCCACCTCAACTGGCTCCTCTCGATGTGGAGAAGCAGCGGCTCTACTCCGAGTCCCTCCCGGATGACTGAGCTTCTCACCCTATCTCTAAGGGAGAGTCCAGACACCCTGCGGAGAAAACTCATTTCAGCCGCTTGTATCCGAGATCTCGTTCTTTCGGTCACAACCCAAAGCTCATGACCATAGATGAGGGTGGGAACGTAGATCGATCGGTAAACTGAGAGCTTTGCCTTTCGACTCAGCTCTCTCTTCACCACGACAGACCGGTACAGCGCCCGCTTCACTGCAGATGCTGCACCTATCCGCCTATCGATCTCACGCTCCAGTTTTCTCTCATTCGTAAACAAGACCCCGAGATACTTAAACTCCTCCACTTGGGGCAGGACCTCCTCCGTGACCCGGAGAGGGCATGCTACCCTTTTCCGGCTCAAGACCATGGCCTCGGATTTGGAGGAACTGATCCTCATCCCGGTCGTATCACACTCGGCTGCAAACCGCTCCAGCGAAAGCTGTAGATCATGACCTGATGAAGCCAATAGGACCACATCATCTGCAAAAAGCAGAGAAGCGATTCTAAGGTCACCAAAACGGATCCTCTCAACACCTTGGCTGCGCCTAGAAATTCTGTCCATAAAAGTTATGAACAGAATCGGTGACAAAGGGCAACCTTAGCAGAGTCCAACTCTCACTGGAAACAAGCCTGACTTACTGTCGGCAATGTGGACCAAGCTCTGACACCGGTCGTACAGGGACCTAACAGCCCATATAAATGGGTCTGGTACCCCATACTCCCGGAGTACCCCCCACAGAACCTCCCGAGGGACGCGGTCAAATTCCTTCTCCAAGTACATAAATCACATGTAAACTGGTTGGGCAAACTTCCACGTACTCTCCAGGACCCTGCTGAGGGTGTAGAGCTGGTCCAGTGTTCCACGACCAGCCCGAAAACCAGACTGCTCCTCCTGAATCCGAGGTTCGACTATCCGACGGACCCTCCACTCCAGAACACCTGATCAGACCTTACCAGGGAGGCTTAAGATTGTGATCCCCTATAGTACGAACACACACTACGGTCCCCCTTTTTAAATAGGGGAACCACCACCCCAGTCTGCCAATCCAAGGGAACTACCCCCGATGTCCATGCGATATTGCAGAGTCGCGTAAGCCAACACAACCCCATAACATCCAGAGCCCTAAGGAACTCAGGGCAAATCTCATCCACTCCCGGAGCCCTGCCACCGCGGAGCTTTTTAACCACCTCGGTGACCTCAGCACCAGAGATTGGAGAGCCTGACCCAAAGTCCCCAGGTTCCGCTTCATCAGTGGAAGACGTGCCAGTAGGATTGAGGAGGTCTTTGAAGTATTCCGCCCACCGACTCACAACATCCCGAGTTGAGGTCAACAGCACGCCATCCCCACCATAAATGGTGTTGGTCGCGTACCGCTCCCCCCCCCGAGACGCCGGATGGTGGACCCGAATCGCCTCAAAGCCGTATGGAAGTCATTCTCCATGGCCTCTCCGAAATCCTCCCACGCCCAAGTTTTTGTCTCAGCAACCACCCGAGTAGCATGCCGCTTGGACTGTCGGTACCTATCTGCTGCTTCCGGGGTCCCACAGGCCAAAAAGGCCCAATAGGACTCATTCTTCAGCTTGACAGCATCCCTCACCGCCGGTGTCCACCACCGGGTTCGAGGGTTGCCACCACGACAGGCACCAACAACCTTGCGTCCACAACTCTGATAAGCTACCTCGACAATAGAGGCGCGGAACATGGCCCACTCGGACTCAATGTGCCCCGCCTCCCTCGAAACGTGTTCAAAGCTCTCCCGGAGGTGGGAGTTAAAGCTCCGTCTTACGGGAGACTCTGCCAGACGTTCCCAGCAGACCCTCACAACACATTTGGGTCTGCCAGGTCTGACCGGCATCCTCCCCCACCATCGGAGCCAACTCACCACCAGGTAGTGGTCAATGGACAGCTCCGCCCCTCTCTTCACCCGAGTGTCCAGGACATGCGGCCGCAGATCAGATGAGACGACAACAAAGTCGATCATTGAACTGCGACCTAGGGTGTCCTGGTGCCAAGAGCACATATGTACACCCTTATGCCTGAACATGGTGTTCGTTATGGACAATCCATGACGAGCACAGAAGTCCAATAACAGAACACCACTTGGGTTCAGATCAGGGGGGCGTTCCTCCCAACCACACCCTTCCAGGTCTCACTGTCATTGCCCACGTGAGTGTTGAAGTCCTCCAGTAGAACAAGGGAGTCCCCAGGAGATGCATTCTCCAATACCCCCACCAAGGACTCCAAAAAGAGAGATAAGAGATTTATTTATTAACATTGCACCAGTTAATTAATACAACGTGATTATGTAGCACAGTCGTCCAGAGAGGGAGAGTATGCAAGCTGCAGCATTTCCAAACACATGACATGTTCTTCTGCGCGGCCGCGCTCATCCGTCTCCGGATGAAGGTCACAGATATGGAAAAAGGAAAAACACAATAGGTATCATTTGTGATATTCAAAAAAAGAATCTATCAAAGATTGCCTTAAGACACTCCATGATAAAGTCCCAAAAACTCTATCAGCAATAAGCACAACCAGACAAGACATTGTTGCAGATTTGACGACATGCAAGGAGATCAAAAGAGTCTGTGAGCAGCACTCAGATAACACAGTTCAGCAGTTGTTATGCTTGGCGCCTCCGAGCGCACTCCCAGAGACCTCTGGGGAGGGAGGGGGGGGGTCAGCAGTGTCTCTCAGCTTCACTCCAGGAGAATAGTTCCTAGCAAACAGCCTTCTTCTTTTCCAAGGTCGCGCAGAAACTAGATTAGATAGTTATTGTTTATCTTCAATCCAGGCCACAGTGTTCTTTTTGACTGCAACCTTCCAGAGTCCAGGTGCTGTTCAGGTCCAAAATCGCCGAATCAGATGAGTTTCCGAAGCTACGAACCCCCGTCCGTGCCCTGATTAATGCCGGGCGGCTGTAAACGAGTTCCAAAGCGCAACGCAGGTCCACGGTGGTCTACCGCTCCCATTGTGCGGTTCAGCTCGTACAACAGCTGGGTTGAGGAGCTCACAGCCCGGATCAGACTCTTGCTGATCAGGAAGTTTGGCCAGTGCGCCGATAGCTGCCGAAGCCTTCCTGATCTTCCAGTAACAGACAGCTCCGCTCACGCCAAAAAACAGAGCAGCTGCCACCAATATCCCAATAATCCACAAATCTTCCACGTCTTCGACAGACAGGACGGTCAAACACATGGGTTGAGTCCATCATGTATCCGACAGCGTGCGTGTCAGAGGGGCAGGCCGCTTCTCCTGGCCCGGTCCGCTTCGTGGAAAAAATCTTATCTATAGATGAAACAGCCCAATTTATTAACTCCATCGCAAATTGGTTCGAGTGAGCGCTGAAGAGTCACGGACGAGACAAAAAGCAAGCAGGGAGGAGGAAAACTTAGGGAGGGTAGGAGCAAAAAGATATGCGACTTGCTTTGTCGAGAGCCGGAAAAAGGGTGGGTAATCTGCACTGCCGTTTGGCGCATAGGCACAAACAACAGTCAGAGCCCGTCCCCCCACACGTAGGCGAAGGGAGGCTACCCTCTCGTTCACCGGGGTGAACCCCAACGTACAGGCACCAAGATGGGGGGCAACAAGTATGCCCACTCCTGCTCGGCATCTCTCACCAGGGTCAACTCCAGAGTGGAAGAGTGTCCAACCCCTCTCAAGGAAACTGGTTCCAGAGCCAGAGCCATGTGTTGGGGTGAGTCCGACTATTTCTAGCCGGAACCTCTCAACCTCACACACTAGCTCAGGCTCCTTCCCCACCAGAGAGGTGACATTCCATGTCCCAATGGCCAGCTTCTGTAGCTAAGGATCAGACCGCCAGGGTCCCCGCTCTCGGCTACCACCCATCCCACATTGCACCCGACCCCTTTGGCCCCTCCCATAGGTGGTAAGCCCATGGGAAGGGGGACCCACATCTCCTCCTTGGGCTGTGCCCGGCCGAGCTCCATGGGTAAAAGCCCGGCCACTAGGCGCTCGCCAACGTGCCCCACCTCCGGGCCTTGCTTTAGAGTGGGGCCCCGGTGACCCGCGTCCGGGCAAGGGAACATTGACTCCATTTATATTATTCATCATAAGGGGTGTTTCTAATACTGTTGTATAAAAATTTTAAGAGTATATTTCTACTGCTGTGTGTTTTTTTTCTTTAATCCAAATCTCGTTGATTGATACTGTAAATATTGTTGATATTGTTATTATTATTGTTGATACTATTGTAAAGCACTTTGATAAGTTTACCTGTTTTAAATTGTGCTCTATAAATAAAGATGACTTGACTTTAGTTTTCAGCCTAATACATGGAACATCCAAGAGACTCAGTGTCTGGGAAAGAAGACAAAACTAGAAAGATAAACAGATGCTTGGCCATTTAAATACATCAACACACAAGAACTTTAAAACAAATTCTAAACTCCACTGGGAGCCAGTGTAGTGAATATAGAACCGAAGTGATGTGACATTATTTGCTAGATTTGGTGAGAAGTCTGGCAGCTGCGTTCTGTATTGCTTGTAGACTTGACTCCTTCCTAGATTTTTTATTTTTTATTTGGCTACTGGGCAAAAAGAGGCAATTGTCAGACTGATTTTAGGATGTACGTGTCTGGGAGCTGTAATCGACATCTCTGTCTTACTAGTGTTTAAAACCATCCATCCATCCATTTTCTTCCGCTTATCCGGGGTCGGGTCGCGGGGGTAGCAGCCTAAGTAGGGAGGCCCAGACTTCCCTCTCCCCAGCCACATGGAGCAGCTCCTCTGGGGGAATCCCAAGGCGTTCCCAGGCCAGCCGAGAAACATAGTCCCTCCAGCGTGTCCTGGGTCTTCCTCTGGGTCTCCTCCCGATGGGACATGCCCGGAACACCTCACCAGGGAGGCGTCCAGGAGGCATCCTAACCAGATGCCCGAGCCACCTCAACTGGCTCCTCTCGATGTGGAGAAGCAGCGGCTCTACTCCGAGTCCCTCCCGGATGACTGAGCTTCTCACCCTATCTCTAAGGGAGAGTCCAGACACCTTGCGGAGAAAACTCATTTCAGCCGCTTGTATCCGAGAACTCGTTCTTTCGGTCACAACCCAAAGCTCATGACCATAGATGAGGGTGGAAACGTAGATCGATCGGTAAATTGAGAGCTTTGCCTTTCGACTCAGCTCTCTTTTCACCACGACAGACCGGTACAGCGTCCGCTTCACTGCGGATGCTGCACCTATCCGCCTATCAATCTCACGCTCCAGTTTTCCCTCATTCGTGAACATTGAGTTCACGAATGTTTAAAACCAAGAAATTTCTAAAAAAAAAATCGGACAGTCACTGATCTGGTACAAACATTGGACAAGGCTGGCCAACTTGTCCATTGGGTGTGGTATAAAGGAAAAATACAATTGAATGTCTTTAGCATAAATGTGATAAGAAATATCAGAAAAGGAGTGAATAATGCTGGCAAGTGGAATATAAAAGGAAAACAAAAGTGGACCCAGAACTGATAGCCTTGTGGCACCCCACAAGTTAAGGGGGCATAGTCAAAGGAGAACCTGTCCATCTTGATGCAGAATGTCCTGTGACATAGGTATGAAGTGAGTCAGTTAAAAGTTGAGCCAGAAATACCAACTATGATCCACGGTACCAAAGGCTGCACAAAGATCGAATAGGACCAACACAGAGCATTTCCCATCACCGGCAGCCATTAACATATTGTTGTGGACTTTTACTAATGCCGTTTCAGTGGAATGGTGTTTTAGAAAACCAGACTGAAAGGGATCAGTGATCTTTAGCTGACAGAACCAGGATCTGAGTTGGATTTCTACAACTTTTTCAAGTAATTAGTAAATTACTTTGAAAAACATAAGAGAAAAGGCAGTTTAGGGATCGGACAGAAGTTAGAAAAGGAGCCAGAGTCAAGATTAGGTTTCTTTAAGAGAGGGGTCACTTCTGCTGTTTTAAAATATAATGGGACAAACCCTTGGTTCAGGAAGTTGTTAATGGTAATTATCGCCAACACTGTTGAGTCAATACAGGTTAGAGTCTGAACAAGCAAAGAGCTGTGTAATATTTCCAATGAACAAGTAGAGAGTTTCATTTTGCCAACTAATGAGGTCAGGTCATTTAATGAAATCGGAACAAAAGAACCGGTGTCAGAGCTTGGTCCGCATTGCCGGCAGTAAGCCAGGCTCGTTTCCAGTGAGAGTTGGACTCCGCCAAGGTTGCCCTTTGTCACCGATTCTGTTCATAACTTTTATGGACAGAATTTCTAGGCTCAGCCAAGGTGTTGAGAGGATCCATTTTGGTGGCCTTGGAATCGCTTCTCGGTTTTTTGCAGATGATATGGTCCTATTGGCTTCATCAGATCGTGATCTACAGCTTTCGCTGGAGCGGTTTGCAACCGAGTGTGATACGGCCGGGATGAGTAAAAAACAAAAAAATCTTTTGTTTTTTTCTCTCTTTTTGTTTTCTATTGTTTATTGTTTGTTTGTTTATTGTTTAATGAAATTCTATCACTGCTGTTCATTGTTCTTTAGTTTTAGCAGGTCGCTTTCGTAAATGAGCCCATGAGGTTCAAAAGATTTACCTGACTAAATAAAGGTTGAATGAATGAGGATCAGTTCCTCCAAATCCGAGGCCATGGTCTTGAGCCGGAAAAGGGTAGCATGCCCTCTCCGGGTCGGGGAGGAGGTCCTGCCCCAAGTGGAGAAGTTTAAGTATCTCGGGGTCTTGTTCACGAATGAGGGAAAACTGGGGCGTGAGATCGATAGGCGGATAGGTGCAGCATCCGCAGCGAAGCGGGCGCTGTACCGGTCTGTCGTGGTGAAGAGAGAGCTGAGTCGAAAGGCAAAGCTCTAAATTTACCGATCAATCTACGTTCCCACCCTCATCTATGGCCATGAGCTTAGGGTTGTGACCGAAAGAATGAGATCTCGGATACAAGCGGCTGAAATGAGTTTTCTCCGCAGGGTGTCTGGATTCTCCCTTAGAGATAGGGTGAGAAGCTCAGTCATCCGGGAGGGATTCGGAGTAGAGCCGCTGCTTCTCCACATCGAGAGGAACCAGTTGAGGTGGCTCGGGCATCTGGTTAGGATGTCTCCTGGACGCCTCCCTGGTGAGGTGTTCCGGGCATGTCCCACCGGGAGAAGACACAGAGGAAGACCCAGGACACGCTGGAGGGACTATGTTTCTCGACTGGCCTGGGAACGCCTTGGGATTCCCCCAAAGGAGCTGCTTCAAGTGGCTGGGGAGAGGGAAGTCTGGGCCTCCCTACTTAGGCTGCTACCCCCGCGACCCGACCCCGGATAAGCGGACGAAAATGGATGGATGGATGGAACAAAAGAAGAAAATGACAGAACACTGAGGCTCTTCATGAAAGGTAGCAAAGCTACGAGATATATTGGATTTCAGGTCCATCAACTTCTTTATGAAAAAAACTGAGGAACATGTTACAGTCATTGTTTGAGGTTAATGAAGCATGGTGCGCTGGAGGAGATACAATACTGCTGATAATATTAAATAACACTTTAGGATTGTTTTTGTTCTGGTGAAGGATATTGCTAAAATAAGATGACCTGGCATCACATTACTATGTCACATTGTTGATATTGTATGTATGTAGACTGTTGATTTTCTTTTTTTGCATAGTGTTGTTCTGTTTTTTCTGTTGACTTGTTGTTAACTCTTTATTTCTCTTCACTCTTTGTTAGAAATCAGGTCTCTCTTGCAAATGAGTCCACGTGGCTCAACGAGACTAACCTGTATAAATAAAGGTTGAATGAATCACTAACTGCCTTGTTATAAGCTTCAAGGACCTCTTTAAAATATTCCCGGTGGGCAACCAAACCAGTCCTCTTCCACAGGCATTCTGTTTTCAGACAAGAGCGCCTGAGTTCTCGAGTTTGATTAGTTAACCAAGGTGAACAGAGGTAAACAGGCCCACAGCGGGTTTTGTTAGGAGTAACACTCCAGAATAGCAAGGCAGTGATAATTAGGAGTCAGCCAGAAGCTCCACATCATCATCATCATGCGGGTAATTGTATGCTGGAAAAAGCAGGCGTAAAAGCCCCTTCGTTTCACCCCCCAAAACGGGGTCATATTGGACAGGGACCAATGTGTACACGTCCCACAGGGATACCACAACATATTCAAAGATGGTGAGTCTGGCTCCAGCAGAAAAAACAGAGCATCAGAAGCCCATGTTTTCCTTCTCTGTGGTCTCTCTATTTAAGCCGCTAAGAGGATATTTTGGGTGACTTTTCAGACTCAAAATTTTCTAAAACCGTTTGGTCCAAGACGCAACTTGTGTATGTGTGCTACCCATACGTTCTGTGGTGCCATGCAAGTAAGCTAACATCAGTGAAGCAGAGTTAAGAGAAGCAAATTCTAAACCTTTATAATGGTGAAACAAACACAGTAATATATTCAATCACCTAGTTAAAGTAAAAAACAAATGCAGTTCTTTTAAGATGGAATGGCTGTCAGAGTATCTACAAACAGAAGAACAAGTGGTGACACTGGGTGAGATATTTTCTTTTTTCAGTAAGAAAGGTCTGCTTTGCAAAACATGCAGTGAAGCCAAAGTAGCAAGTGAGTTTTTGGAGGGAAAAATGTGGACTGAATGGAAATTGGACAATTTCAAGCATCACATTGAGCATAAAACTCATTTGAAAGTTGTTGGATCAAGCCTGATCAAGAAAGGTCATCAGAGACTATACTTCCTCAGACGGCTGAGACGAGCTGGTCTGAGCAGCCCAGTCCTCACCTCCTTCTACAGGTGTGCAGTGGAGAGCATCCTGTGCTCCAGTATCAACGTGTGGCATGGAGGTTGCACAGCTGCAGAAAGAAAAGCTCTGCAGAGAGTGGTGAAGGCTGCACAGAAGTCTGTTGGAGTCAGTCTCCCCACCATCACAGACATTTACACCTCCAGATGCAGGAAAAGAGCCACTTGCATCATGAAAGACCCCACTCACCCAGCACACTCACTCTTTGCTCCACTCCCCTCAGGACGGAGGTTGAGGAGCATTAAATGTAGAACCACTAGACTGAGGAACAGCTTCTACCCTGAGGCTGTTAGACTCATGAATAAATAATCAATATGAATAAACACTGCAAAATATCACATCATGCTGATGCTGATCTGTTTTCTTGTTGCTGTGTTCATCTGTGACCATCTGCTCATACAGACTCGTGTTCGTGCTGCTGTTTATAATGATGTTTTTCTACTACATTAGGGCTTAGTGTATTACTAGCTGATGTTTTTCTTAGTTAATCCTAAGTGTTATTACTGTTTTTCTCTTGCATGTTGTTGGATGTAACT
Source organism: Garcialebias charrua (assembly GCA_038048925.1). NCBI lineage: Eukaryota > Metazoa > Chordata > Actinopteri > Cyprinodontiformes > Rivulidae > Garcialebias > Garcialebias charrua. The sequence continues at coordinate 3,044 of JBBPBX010081100.1, read as the reverse complement.
GGGACCCTGTGTACATAATCTCATTTCATCACATGTACCACATGTGGTGCAAATGACAATAAAGACTCTCTGACTCTGATAACAGTACACAAAATGCTAGTCATATATGTTAAATACAGTTAGGAAAATGATAACTCTAAAACTGTTTGTTTGCATCATCCAGCTGACAGCATGCACTGCACAGCACTTTGGTTGGTCTTGCTGCTGTTTTAAGTGCTTTATAAAAAAAGTGGTATGGTATGGTACAGTATTGTATGTTATAGTACAGGGGTCACCAACCTTTTTGAGACTAATCTATTACAGAGGGACTGAGTGACACAAAGGGCTACTTGTTTGATCCAAACAAATTTGCACGGCTCACTTTTAATTATAGTATTAATAATACAGTAATACATTTACAGACATGTGACTATATGACTGCCTAATCACATCAATCTGATCTGTATTATTAAAAACTCCCCACACTGATTACCAGTAAGGATTTAGCATGACAAATACATATGATCAATTATTATTGATAATCAATGATTAGAACTCTCATTCGAGAACTGAAATCCTCAGTTTGAATCCCTTTTTGGGCTCTTCTGAGCATCTGTAAATTTTCTCTAGCTGTGACTGATAGTGTGGACGGATGTTTGTCTCTGTCTGTGTCTCAATAGCTATGTTTCCATCCAATTTAAATTCGATTTTTGAGCGAATTTTAGAAAATTTCGCTAAAATGTTAATTAAAATTATGAGGATCAGAAGTGTTTCCATTAACTGGCTTGAAGCGCATCTGCAATGCCACGCAAAGCGTCTCTACGTCAGACGTCAGCGTCATTACGTCACACGTCAGCGCCATACGTCAGACGTCAGCGTTACGCACTTCCACAGTAAACAGGAAGTAGCGTTTGAAAACAGACATCTCGGCAAAATGGAGAGAATATTTCAGGTATGTGTTGCTATCGGGCAAGTTGTATTTATTCTGTCATGCCAACTAGTTTTAGCGATGTTACATGTTGTCCGGAGCGGAAACAGCTGATCAGTCACGTGACGTGAATGTTCGCTGCGGCAGAACTGAGTCGGCTAATCTGTTTCCATCTGTCGTTTAGCCGACTCAGCTCTGAATCGACTCCCCAAAAACTACCTCAAGCGAGCGTATAAACTTTAGAGCGACTTAGAGGAAGTTAACTCGAATTATGCCGTTTCCATTTAGCTTTTCTGATGCGATGCTTCATAATGCGCACCTAGAAACCTTGATGGAAACACGCCTTGTGACAGATTGGAGACCTGTCCTTGGTGTCCCCCCTGCCTTCACCCAAAAGTAAATTCCATTCCATTTCACTTCCATTGTTAAACAAAGTTGTTGGTCACATAAAACCCTTAGGCTCCCCTGCTGAACCCATCCTCCCATCATTGTGTAAACAAGTCCTACCATCCATTGGGCAGCCTGCTCAAATTACAGACCAATCTCAAAACTCCCCTTTCTGTCCAAAATCCTAAAAAATAAAAAGTTTTACTCAGTTAAATCAATTTTTAAATAAGAACAAAATATTTTAGGTCTTTCAGTCTGGTCTTTCAGTCTGGTATCAAGCAGCTTCATAGCACAGAAACATCTTTGGTTAAGGTTTGCAATGACATTCTGGTAGCAAATTTCTTTTCTAACAGGTACCTTTCCAAGTAAAATGAAAACATCCATCCATCCATCCATCCATTTTCTTCCGCTTATCCGGGGTCGGGTCGCGGGGGTAGCAGCCTAAGTAGGGAGGCCCAGACTTCCCTCTCCCCAGCCACTTGGAGCAGCTCCTCTGGGGGAATCCCAAGGCGTTCCCAGGCCAGCCGAGAAACATAGTCCCTCCAGCGTATCCTGGGTCTTCCTCTGGGTCTCCTCCCGGTGGGACATGCCCGGAACACCTCACCAGGGAGGCGTCCAGGAGGCATCCTAACCAGATGCCCGAGCCACCTCAACTGGCTCCTCTCGATGTGGAGAAGCAGCGGCTCTACTCCGAGTCCCTCCCGGATGACTGAGCTTCTCACCCTATCTCTAAGGGAGAGTCCAGCCACCCTGCGGAGAAAACTCATTTCAGCCGCTTGTATCCGAGATCTTGTTCTTTCGGTCATAACCCAAAGCTCATGACCATAGATGAGGGTGGGAACGTAGATCGATCGGTAAATTGAGAGCTTTGCCTTTTGACTCAGCTCTCTCTTCACCACGACAGACCGGTACAGCGCCCGCTTCACTGCGGACGCTGCACCTATCCGCCTATCGATCTCACGCTCCAGTTTTCCCTCATTCGTGAACAAGATCCCGAGATACTTAAACTCCTCCACTTGGGTAAGGACCTCCTCCCCGACCCGGAGAGGGCACGCTACCCTTTTCCGGCTCAAGACCATGGCCTCGGATTTGGAGGAACTGATCCTCATCCCGGCCGCATCACATTCATTTTCAAATGAAAACAGCAAAAGTAATTCCTTTTTTAAAGTGGTGATAAACATCAATTCTCCAATTATAGACCTATATCTCTTCTTTCTCAATTTTCACAGTAAAATTGTTTTTGCAACAATTTGACAAGTTTGTGGAAAAACATAAATTATCATCTTATTGCCAATATGGATTTAGACCCAAAAGGTCAACTTAAATGGCTGTAGTTCAATTAGTAGAAGTTAGTAATTAGTAGAAATAAATAGATGCCATTTTCTGCATTATGGTGTATTTTAATGGATTGTTTAGCATCTAGTTTTACCTACATAAGTAAACACTTGATTCAACAACTATTTTAGAGTTAATGGCACAACATGAAGTAGATTGGCCAACAACTCTCCTTGTGTGAATAGAGCATACTCCACTTCTCTTACACATCCTAGCCACAGTTTATGAAACATAGTATAGCCTCAGTATAGCCTCACCCCTCCCTGGGCTGCCACCTTACCGTGGTGGAGGGGTTTGAGTGTCCCAATGATCCTAGGAGCTATGCTGTCAGGGGCTTCATGCCCCTAGTAAGGTCACCCAAGGCAGACAGGTCCTAGGTGAGGGATCAGACAAAGTGCAGCCCAAAGACCCCTTA
>JBBPBX010081097.1:0-16024 GCA_038048925.1 Garcialebias charrua | reverse complement strand
CTTTAATCAGTCACATAATGTGATCGTGAGATCACTGGGGACCAGCGACTACCAACAGAAAACAAATATAAACACAAACAAACTCACATGACTGTGTTGTCATCAACCAAAATGTCACAACTATGAGCAGGACAGGAAATGGTCTGAGAAGAAAACAGAAGAAAACAATCAGTAATAATAATAATAATGATAATGACAACTTTAACGATAATAATAATAATCTATTAGAAAATAAGTAGTTTTTTTCTTCTTCCAGTAGGCAGAAGTGGCCAGTAGTAGCTGCTGCTACCTTTATAAGCAACAGAGTTTTTAATGATTTTACTTTGTTTAATTTGCCTTCATGGTCTACTGTGGAGCCATGGAAACCATGGGAGTTGGGAGACGGGAGCAGGTGTGCACTAACGCAAGAGGGAAAATGCAAATCTGTGCTCGTTGATTGAACGCAGCGTGCTGTTGATGACTACCGTAACTTGTATTTTAAAGAAAGTCAGTACCTGTCCCATTCCCTCCTCTATGATTTTGGTGGTCAAATAATCTCCCCAGCACTGCATGCAGAACTTGTGTCCACACTCCAAGCCTGTAAAGTACTGGAAGAAAAGCATCCAGAAGTTAACACTCCTCGTCCTCTGCTTACAAGCTATATCAATCAGGAGATTCAATGTAAAAACAATCAACTAAAAAAATATTTTTAAAAAGAAATAAAACCTATGCAAACGTAAAATAAAAACATTTGCAGTACAGTATACAACAACATATTTTTCTCAGATTTTTTCCCCCTGATATCTTTAAAAAAATACTGAAAAAGTGAGACTTGATAAACTAATTCTGAAGCAATTAATATATTATTAATTTCAACACTAATTTCACCTAAAATATACTTTTTTCAATGTACAACAAATTATTATTTTATCATTACCAGGACAAGTCTTAGCCCCCCCCCCCCTTAAGTATTATTATTATTTATTATTATTTATCAAATTTGTTAATTTTTAAAATACAATACAAAACAATCCCATAAATGATAACATACAAATTATAAAAATCTTTAGTATCTTTAGTGACTGAGTTTACTGTTTATACCGGTAGATCTTTTTGCAAAAATATAGAATTTATTAAAAACACACTATGAAGTTGAGACAAAAGAAATCCCAGATCTCCCAGAAAACCCCATAAATAAACTTTGTTTTATGTACATTAAAGAATAAAATCTGGAATAAATTACCTGTTACCATTACAATGTTACAGCATTATTACATGTTTCAAAATATATTGTTCAAAGTTTAGTTCTTACCAATTTAAATAAGCATGTTTCTAATAACAGTAATGAATGTCAGATTCAGTAAAACTTTTTAAAAAAGCAAAGATTTTCCTGAATCAAAGACTTATAGGAAGGACCACAGTCCATCTTTTTTAGTTATGTTTCTTTGAAACCATCTCTCGTTAGAAGACATTTTTCAATTCTTACAGAAAAAATACATTTTGATGTAGGGAAATAGAACAAAATAAACATGTACAAGTACAACATACAGCACATTTCATACTGGATTAAAAGTGGTATTTACCCAAACCTTAGGCTCTCTAGCTGGAATAGGTCAAACCCCTCAATGAGGAACTCTCAGGGCATCATGATACTATGATCAATGTTGCCAACATATTTCACAAGTCACTTGGAAACGTACGGTTACCATAAAGTTAAATAAGACAACTAGAGGATGCATTGGTCATGTAACATTGTGATTCACTGGAAGAACGGGAGCCACAACCAGAGAGGGCAAGCGCCTGGACTGAACATTGTTGTAGATATTGACAAAATAGCCAACACGTAAAAATTTAAAAAAATATTAATGATAACATTAGAATGTATATAAGCTATCTAATATATATAAAAATACAAAAATGCCACAATGCTGTGTATCCTACTACGGTTATACCAACTGGAGAGAAAAAGGAAAATGTTTTATTTTACAAGGAAGCAGAGTTAATTTTGTGTACCTCAATGCGAATGTGATCCGATCAGAATTGAAGCAAATACTGTAATGTAACAGTTTAAAATTAGCCTATAACAATGATGTAATTGCAGTTAATTATTGAATTGGCTAGTAGACATTAGCTTTTGTAGCATATACTGTATTGTTATACAGAGTGTAGCAATATGCTGAATCATGCTACAGTTTAGCGCAAATGAAAGTACAATCTGGTATTTCCTAAGATTTAGACATTTAATGTATACTGTACAGTGTAAAATAACATTATATATTTGATTGTTTTTAAGTTTTCATTACACAAACCTGACCTGTTGAGAAGATGGTTAGCTAATATGTCGACTACATACCAGGTAAACAATAATACATGAACATAATACAAACCGGATTCCAAAAAAGTTGGGACACTAACAAATTGTGAATAAAAACTGAATGCAATGATGTGGAGGTGCCAACATCTAATATTTTATTCAGAATAGAACACAAATCACAGATCAAAAGTTTAAACTGAGAGAATGTATCATTTTAAGGGAAAAATATGTTGTTTCAAAATTTCATGGCGTCAACAAATCCCCAAAAAGTTGGGACAAGTCCATTTTTACCACTGTGTGGCATCCCCCCTTCTTCTTACAACACTCAACAGACGTCTGGGGACAGAGGAGACCAGTTTCTCAAGTTTAGAAATAGGAATGCTCTCCCATTCATGTCTAATACAGGCCTCTAACTGTTCAATCGTCTTGGGCCTTCTTTGTCACATCTTCCTTTTTATGATGCTCCAAATGTTCTCTATAGGTGAAAGATCTGGACTGCAGGCTGGACATTTCAGTAGCTGGATCCTTGCAATAACCACACCGTGTCGCTTCGTTCCACCAAACTTTACTGCGCTCAAAAACCCCCACACACCCACATTTACCCCATGCCGTAAAGCATCTCTTAAAGGCACAGTAACATGTCGTAACAAACAGAGCACACCATTACAGACCCAACAAACGCACTGAACACTGTGGTTTCTGAACACAACATTTTCCCCCCTTCACCCCCCTTGAAAACATAACACTTTGCAAAGAATAACAGATTAAACTGGACTCAATAAAACACAGATTAACAGATCTTCAGTAACACAATCACCCTGTCACATAGTCCCCAAGCCAGACAGGCGGGGCCCTCAGTCTCTGGGGCCGTGCTGGCTGCTGAGTGGAGTCGGGCAAAGCTGGTGGAGTATCCCCCACCCGAAAAGTCATTGGCCTAGGCTGCCAACCCATTGCCGTTGCTGGGGTCAGCGGTGAAACAGATGCTGGTGGGGCGATGACCCTGTGCAGACGATTTGCGTGCCAACGACTCCCATTTTCCAGTCTGTATGTGGCCGGCCCCAATTGCTTAATCACCCGCAGTGGCTCTGACCAGAATGATTTCAGTTTATTTCTCCGATGAAGCCGTTTGATCCTGACCCAATCCCCTGCAGCCAGTGAGGGGGTCTGCACTCGGTGCGTGGCATCAAACCTCGCTTTCATCCGGGCCTGCGAACCCTTCACCTGAGCTCTGGCTTTCTGGAGCTCTGGGCTCCCACGTGCAAGAGCTGGCTCAGCTCTCAGACAGTCCAGGGGTTGCTTCAGTTCGCGCCTGATCATCAGCATCGCCGGTGAAACTCCTGTGGTGGAATGCTTGGATGCCCGGATGGTCAAGAGGGTCAAGAGGCCATGATGTTGTGATTGCTGCAGAATGTGGTCTGGCATTATCTTGTTGAAAAATGCAGGGTCTTCCCTGAAAGAGATGACGTCTAGATGGGAGCATATGTTGTTCTAGAACCTGAACATAGTTCTCTGCATTAATGGTGCCTTTCCAGACATGCAAGCTGCCCATGCCACAAGCGCTCATGCAACCCCATACCATCAGTGATGCAGGCTTCTGAACGGAGCGTTGATAACAACTTGGGCTATCCTTGTCCTCTCTGGTCCGGATGACATGGCGTCCCAGTGTTCCATAAAGAACTTCAAATCGTGACTCATCTGACCACAGAACAGTCTTCCATTTTGCCACACTCCATTTTAAATGACCCCTGGCCCAGTGCAAACGTCTGAGCTTGTGGAGCTTGCTTAGAAATGGCTTCCTCTTTGCACTGTAGAGTTTCAGCTGGCAACGGCGGATGGCACGGTGGATTGTGTTCACTGACAATGCTTTCTGGAAGTATTCCTGAGCCCATTCTGTTATTTCCTTGACAGTGGCATTCCTGTTTGAGGTGCAGTGACGTTTAAGGGCCCGGAGATCACGAGCATCCAGTAGAGTTTTACGGCCTTGACCCTTACGCACAGCGATTGTTCCAGATTCTCTGAATCTTTTGATGATGTTATGCACGGTTGATGATGATAACTTAAAAGTCTTTGCTATTTTACACTGGGTAACACCATTCTGGTATTGCTGCACTATCTTTCTGTGCAACAATGGTGGAATTGGTGATCCTCTTACCATTTTGGCTTCTGAGAGACACTGACATGCTGAGAAGCTCTTTTTATATCCAATCATGTTGTCAATTGACCTAATTAGTGTTAATTGGTCTTCCAGTTCATTCAACCTTCATTTAAACAGATAAGTCACATTGAGCCTCGAAGACTCATTTACAAGTGAGATCTGTTGGACAGACAATAAAAGTTGTGAAAAATGACACATAGGGTTTGGAGACGACAACAAAAATTCTGAACACATTTTTGACCTCTGCTTGAAGGTCAAAAATGTGGTAATGAAAAAAGGTCTCGCACACAAGCTCATAATGACGCTGACATTACGCAGAGGGCAGGGAAGGGGACTCAAAGGCGGTTGAGCAGCCAGCTCATAGAAGCACTGCAGAGTTCAGATAGAATCACTCCGTTCATATACAGTACCGGTAGTTCCCTCTGGAGATCTGTGCACACTCATGGGGGGGGGGGGAGCTGCCGAGGACGGCCATAGGCGAATCCAGAGTCCTGAAATGATGACAATGTTTATTCAGCTGGGCTCCTCTGATAAGTCCGTGGAATTCCTCAGCAGAAGGGTTGGGAGGGGTGAGAGCGTCTTTACAAAATTTCTGCAGGCGTGTTGACATAAGACGGCCTGTCAAGGCCAGTCAGTGAGCCAAATTTCAGATAAACACGATTTGTTTTGGGGACAGGCAGAACTTTAATAACATCTACCTTCAGTCTGTGTCGGTCCGCTAGCTTTCGAAATGTCCAAATTAAAATGACCACACCAACGGAATGTGCCTGCGAAAATCCCCGAGATCTAATCCATTCAGCCAAAAGTCTGGGTTCTCGAGACATGAACCAAGCCATCATGTAAGGCAGGCAGCCTGACCAGGTCCAGATTAGCCGCCGACATCTTACTTGTGTGTTGAAAACAGTTTCTAACTTGGGTTTTAAAATGGACAGTGATTTTAAATTAGATTCCCAGATTGGAGCAGTGGTCAAGACCAGTTTTTATCACCTCAGACAGCTAAGGTAAAGCCCATCCTTACACAGCAGCAGCTGGAAACAGTAATCCATGCCTTCGTCACCTCTCGGCTGGATTACTGTAACAGGGTATATGCAGGAATAATGAAGTTAATTTCAATACCTTTTCAAGACTTTTTAAAGACCTTCCAAAATAAATTCAAGACCTTATCGTCACTTTGTTTTATTAAGCAACAAATCTTTGATTTACAAAACTGCTGTTGTTTTCAATTAAATCCGTGAATCTCAAACCTACAACAGAACTGAGATACAGTGGAAAGAAAAAAGTTCAAAAGAAGAAACTGAACCACGACTAGGTTTAAGAAAATATAGCTTAGGTTACAACAAGACTCGTAGCTATTTTAAAGTAACTTGGTTGAACAATGGCGAATAAGAAATAAACACGGTTATTCTCGGCGACAGGCCTCAGCCATTCTTGAAAATCAGGCATCTCCAACCAGGAGTCCGAAAACTTGCATTTACCCATTGTTCTCACGGTCTCGCGGCAACTTACTCGAACACACAGACTCAACTTGGAGATAAAGCAGCCGCGCATGCGCACAAGATAGGCCTAGCCGTAAAGGCTGTTGTAACCTGACACCCTAAATTTGTGCGAAGCGGTTTCCGAATCCTCCGCGGTGAGGAAAACAAATATTAGTCATACATACTTTTTGCTGTCAAATTATTTAAAGCTAGAATAACAGCAAAAAAAATAATACCTCATCAAATCGCTTTCAAGACTTTTTAATACTTTTCAAGACCCTTAATTGTCCCAAAATTGATTTATCAACTTTTAATAACGTTCAAGACCCTGCATATACTCTGTGTAACACTCTTTACCTTGGAGTAAGCCAGTCCTCCCTCAGACGTCTCCAGTTGGTCCAGAACGCTGCTGCTCGGCTTCTAACTGGAGTTCATAAGAGGGAGCACATCACCCCCACTCTGGCTTCACTCCACTGGCTGCCTGTTCATTTTAGAGTTCATTTTAAGATTCTTTTATTTGTTTTTAAAAGTTTAAATGGTCTTGCTCCATCCTACCTCTCTGAGCTGCTTCACCCATACTCTCCTGCTCGGTGCCTCAGATCAGCTGATCAGCTGCTTCTGGAGGTGCCGAGGTCCAAACGGAGGCTCAGAGGAGACAGAGCTTTTTCTGTTGCTGCTCCAAAACTGTGGAACGATCTCCCTCTTCCCGTCAGACAAGCTCCTTCACTGTCCAGTTTTAAAACTCTTCTAAAAACACATTTTTACTCACTGGCTTTTAGCACAGACTGAATTTGTTCTGCACTGTTTTTATTGTTTTTAATGTTTTAACAACTGTTTTATTTTTATGTGTTTAAATGTTCTTGATTTTATGTACAGCACTTTGTTGCAGCTGTGGTTGTTTTAAAGGGCTCTATAAATAAAGTATTATTATTATTACTGTATTATTATTATTATTATTATTATTATTATTATTATTATTGATAGACCAGAAACCAGCTGAATCCAAAAAGCAGGAACCAGTTATCATAAATCCAATTTAATGTGTCATTACGATCCACAGACAACAGCAGAGATAGATACATCATCAAGTCTTCCAAGTCGATGAGATATCCAGCTGTGTGCATGCCAACAGGGCAAATCGGCTACAGCCTGTCTTCTTGTTGAAGAAATGTTATCAGTTGTGTTGAGTGACCAACTGACCAAAATTGAAGTCCATAGTTATGATTCGGAAGATTTTGTAGGAGAGGGGCTCTCAGACAGTTTCACAGACAAGACAAAGCAAAAGCAAAGCGGAGCCCGAGAGGAGACGTCCACCTTTGAGAAGAGCAAGTGTTGAATGTTGTTCGTTACATGCTCAGTTTCCTTTTTCCAGCCACTTATTGCTACATGTCCCAACTTTTTTGGGATTTGTTGACACTGAAATTTTGAATCAACATATTTTTCCTTTAAAATGTTACATTTACAAAGATTAAACTTTTGATCTGTCATCTATGTTCTATTACGAATAAAATATTGACATTTGCCATCTCCACATCATTGCATTCAGTTTTTATTCACAATTTGTTTAGTGTCCCAACTTTTTTGGAATCCGGTTTGTAAATCAAGCATGTAGATTTGGTGGTCTGTTTTGCAACATGATGTAGCAACAATCACTTCATCTCAGATGTGAACAAAATAAATTAGATGACATCATGAATAGTATGATAAAGCTAAAACTACAATGGGCTACAGATATATGGGTGTTCACTTGAAAACAGACAACTAGAAATGCAACATGGAGGCTGTTTACAAGAGGAGTACACCGCCTTTGATGTTTGAAGAAAAAAATTTGTATATCTATAATAAGGCCATGGTGGAGAGCAGTGTTTTTGGCAACAGCATCAAAGCCTGGGACTTGAAGAAACTAATCAAAGAAATTTGATTATATATATATATAATATATATTGCGAGATAATCGCATTTGCGATTATCTCGCGATATGTTAAAACGCGATTCACTAATCGCACGGGCTGCAATTTGACTGGTCACGTAACTTGGGAGTGAGCAGCTCTAGCCGCGCGCAGCTTTGAGCGGAGCAAAACAGAGCAGAGCAGGGAGGAGGAGACCGTGCGCTCCAACACAGTTGCTTCAGGCTCGACAGAAGTCATAAAAGTTATAAATTCAGGTAAGTTAGCCCTTGTAAACGTGTATCTGATCTTAGAGGCTGAAACACCGAGACCGCGGGAGATAAACAGAGCGCGAGCTGGTCATGTGGCCGGGTCTGTTTTGACGGTGCCCGGTTAGCAGCTAGCTCAGCAAGCTAACGTTCTGCGTGAAAAAGCGCATTAATTATCTGATTAAAAAAAAAAAAAACAGTTGTGTCGTTAGTGATATGAATTAATACAGACCCAGTAAAAATAATCGCATTTTAAATCGCAATCGCAATTTATAGAAAAAAAAAATTGCAATTAGATTATTTTCCAAAATCGTTCAGCCCTATAGAGAATACAGCGGAGGGACAGATGGACGAAGGAAAACTGCTTCACCAGCATACCAGTTAGCTGCGGAGGCTACAGCTTGCCCTGTACTCTCTAAAAAAGCTACGTCTGGTCCTCTGGACATTCAAAAAACAAAACAAAACTTGTTGGACCAAGCTGGACAGGCAGCAGCTGTGGAAAAGTAGCTGTTTTATGGATAGCGGTTTTACAACATAAACAAATGGAAAATACAGAGGAGGGACGGATGGACGAAGGAAAACGGCTTCACCAGCATACCAGTAGGCTATTAACTCTTTTTTCCCTTCATTATGGCTCCTAAATGTATGTGTTTTTTTTATAATTCTGTAGGGTACTGTGTTAGGATAGGCTAAGTACTTGGTAAAATACAGTACCGTACTGTATGTATAAGATGCAGTTTGGACGTATGTTTCGAGTTACGTCGAAACTCGCTTTACGACGTCACGTAGGAACGGAACTCTGTCGTAAGTCGGGGACTACCTATATATATATATACACAACTTTTTTTACATAAACGATTTGTGTTTCTTTCTATATTTATTTATATACGTTTTTTTTCTTCCACTTTATATTTTTGCTATTGTCTGATGTAACTGGGATCCAGCGAACACAATTTTGTTCCAACTCATGTACCACATGTGATGCGAATGACAATAAAACCTACTTCAAGTCAAGGTTCATTACAGTCATCCGCGTCGCATGTGGTGGAACAAAATTGTGTACTTGAACTTTAATTATTTTACAAAACTAAAAAGACATATCCCCAGTTCCTAAACAATTAAGATGTGCAATTAAAAAAAATTGGCAATATACAACAATAAATATAATACACTGGTAAATATGACATCAAATTTTAGATTTATTTAAATTTTCTAAATACAATGAAGTGGGTCAGTGAAGATATTCAAAATTATTTCATTTACGTGGTCAGGTAAAAAAATGTTCAAATTACAGATTTAGTTTGTTTTGAAAAAAGAAAACATCAGATTTGGTTTAAAAATAATGTGCTCAAAATTTGTAAATTCAGAATAGTTCTAGTTGTTCCTGCAGTTAAAAGTTCCATCCATCCATCCATCCATCCATCCATCCATCCATCCATCCATCTTCTTCCGCTTATCCGGGGTCGGGTCGCGGGGGTAGCAGCCTAAGTAGGGAGGCCCAGACTTCCCTCTCCCCAGCCACTTGGAGCAGCTCCTCCAGGGGAATCCCAAGGCGTTCCCAGGCCAGCCGAGAAACATAGTCCCTCCAGCGCGTCCTGGGTCTTCCTCTGGGTCTCCTCCCGGTGGGACATGCCCGGAACACCTCACCAGGGAGGCGTCCAGGAGGCATCCTAACCAGATGCCCGAGCCACCTCAACTGGCTCCTCTCGATGTGGAGAAGCAGCGGCTCTACTCCGAGTCCCTCCCGGATGACTGAGCTTCTCACCTTATCTCTAAGGGAGAGTCCAGCCACCCTGCGGAGAAAACTCATTTCAGCCGCTTGTATCCGAGATCTTGTTCTTTCGGTCATAACCCAAAGCTCATGACCATAGATGAGGGTGGGAACGTAGATCGATCGGTAAATTGAGAGCTTTGCCTTTTGACTCAGCTCTCTCTTCACCACGACAGACCGGTACAGCGCCCGCTTCACTGCGGACGCTGCACCTATCCGCCTATCGATCTCACGCTCCAGTTTTCCCTCATTCGTGAACAAGATCCCGAGATACTTAAACTCCTCCACTTGGGTTAAAAGTTCTTATTGTATTAATTTAGTAAATTAATGCAATTAATTAAAGCGTAAATAAGGTAACATGGCTTTGTCTGCAATAATTTTCAACTACATTCCCAATGATATGAGGGAAGATTCACTCATGTATGTGTAACTTTGTAACTCACCGAGTTGGGGAAATTCAGATAGCAGATCTGACATGGCATGTCTTGTGCCGATGATCTAGTGTTGATTGGAGGACGGATCCGAGGCTTCTTACTGGGGTTGATTACGTGACACTCAGAGAAGAGCTTATCCAGATTACCATCAAAATATCTACATCAGTTCCAAAAAAAACAAGAAAAAAAAAAACTCAATGTTTAAAACAGCCATCCACACAAACAAGAACTTCTCATCAGTAATTTGTAGCATTGAGAAAACTTTTACCTTTCCATGAGCTTTTCTTTATCCCAGTTGAAGTGGCTGAGAAGGATGCGTGTTATGGTTGCAGGATTCTAAAATTAAAGAAAATATATAGACATTTCAAATAATTTTTAAAAAATTGATTTGTATCAAAGCTACAAAATAACATCCATCCTGTAAAAAAAAAGAAAAAGAAAAAAAAATACATTTTGTGTCAAACCAAAGATTTTAAATAGAAAAAGGCTTGAAAAGACTATTCGCCATATTGCAAATTTACATGATAAAAATATCTATTACATAAAAAATATAATTGGTTTCAAATTCCTAGTTTATACTAAATTAATTTGGTTATTACAGGAAAATTTTTCATTTTCAACATATTATTCTTTAGTCTTTCATTTTTTGGTATTTCAGTTTGGTGAAGTAAATAAATTGTGCTAGTCAAATCTTTTTTTTTAATTATCTTTTTTCTGTAAATGTAGGAGTGACAATACGATAAAGCGTACCTGCTTCTCGAGCTACAGGGACTGAAACCAAGCATTATTATTTTGAAAATGAGTAAATATTATAACATGTCACTGTTTAAGCACTTGGTATTGGTCACTGTTTAAGCACTTGGTATTGTTCTCTGCTTATGATTAGTTGAGGGAATTGCCTCTTTGTTAATGTTTATTTTACTATATTTACTGATTCTGGAGACAGTAACCGCTGGAGACAGTAATGCCTGGTACCCACTGCCCCGGTGTCGGGCGGCTGAAGCGGCCGGTTTACATTCAAAGTCTATGAGGAGACGCGTGGAGTCACGGCGAAACGGGAAGCGGCGCGATTCGAGTGATCGAAGCGGCGCGGCGGCAGCCTGCAGTTCCTTTTCCACGCACGCGCGCGTCCAAATCAACCTAGGCGTCGAACTGCCAACGCCAGAAAATTCGATCTCTGGTGGCTCGACGCGTCCAGAAAACAGTCGGGAGAGCCTCTGCTATCTGATTACACAACCACAACGGGACTTTTTTTGGACTTTTTAAACTTACCGGATCGAGCCTCCATGAATTGGAACCAAACTCCGGTAAGAAACGTGACATTTTTACAGTTGCTGCTGACAGGCTGCTGTTCTCTCCAGTGTAGATCACCCCAAACATAAAAAAAAAAAACGTTTTAATCTCATCAAAGACCGTCGGAGGTGCAGTTAACACAACAACACTTAGTGCTGGACGATAATTCAATAACGATAAATATCGCGATATACTTTTATTCAATAACGATGATATGAAGTTTAAGCATATTTTCGATATTTCGATAGGATTTTACAACGTTTTTCTGTTTCTGTTCGGGTTGGAGCGGCTGCTTCAACAACCCGCCCGGACAGAAAAAGCTGTGACACAAAACGTGCGTGGTGACGTCGTTGTTACGCAGCGCTCACTCCAGCAGCAGGCGTTAGCGGTAGCAGGCTAAAAGCTAAGCTAGTCTCCAAAGCGCGTTAAGTTTTCGCTTCAAAACGAGTCAAACGAGTGCTCATGACCGTCAGAATGTGACTGAACAAAGTTTCACAAGCGAAGAGAAAGAGACGACATCACTGATGAGAGGAAAGACTAATTCGTCGGTGTGGACGTAGTTCGGTTTTGTTAAACTGCAGGTCTCATCTGCAGCGAGTCTTACTCGGTTTCTTTATTTTGCAAAACGTGACAAAGTCGTTCTAACTAGCGGTGGGAACATCTAACTTGTTTAATCTGAAGAGTTTCCACTCGATAGAATATGATGAGAGTCAGAAGATGAAGAACAATAAAGTTTGAGCCAACGTTTCCCTGAAACTACAACGTAAACAAACAGCCCCAGCAGCGCTGCATGTTTTTTAAATTCAAAATAAAACAAATTCATCAGAAGAAAAAAAAACACTGAATGAAAATGTGCAGAAAGACGAAAATAGTGTTTTAATATCTGCCCCTTGTTTAAAAAATACAAAATAACTACAAACAAACAACAACCTTCACTTCACCTGCACCACACCTTCCCAACAACTTTGATTTAATCATATTTTAAAACATAGTTTTAGAAATGTTTATGGTGATATCAAGTCAACACAATCCTGTTTCCTGATTTACAACTCAGCTCCTTCAAACTAGTCCTAAATGGAGGTTTTACAAACATTTACATTCCCTTCAGGGTTTAATAACTTTAAACAAATTTTAATTGAATATTTGGGGGGTAATTTTTTTTTTCAGTTTTATACATGACTTGTAAAATACTATGTTCAACCAAATCATAAAATTTTAATAATTTAAACTGATGAAATATTTGTTGGGTGACCATAGCACTTCCTACTAATAATTCTTGTAGCTCTTTAAAAACAAAACAAAAAAAACAGGGTTTGTAATAGTTTTACATGCTTTTCCCCAAACTTCAATACAACAGATTAAATATGGAACAATCATTACATTATTCAATATATTCAAAACTTTGTCATTCAAAAACTATTTTACTTTATACAGTAATGCAATTGATTTTGTTATTTTTATTCTTAAGTAATTTCCATGAGATTTCTATGTCAGCTTCTTATAAATAACAACACCCAAAAGTTTTATTTAATTAACTATGAATTTCAATGCTGTAAATTTTAAAGATGTTTAAAGTTAAAACTATTAATATTGACACAGTTGAGAATTTTATGGCAAGAAAGTTCATGCTCAATAATCCACGTACCAAATCCAATAATTTTCAGTCGGGTCATCTGGACAGTTTCTTTTTATAGAAATTGGATGGAGGATGGAGGGTGAAACGTTTCTATAAAAAAGAAAGTGTCCAGATGACCCGACTGAGAATTATTGGGTTGAGAAGTTTATGTTTATTTGATGGTGATTTCCATCTTTTTGGAGGCTAAATACAAATACAAGGAGAACATTAATTTATTTGTATAGTTTATAGTTTTTTTTTAGGCTTTTATATTGTTTATATCGATATCGAATTATATCGATATCGACCGAAATTAAGAACTATATCGTGATAAAAATTTTGGCCATATCGTCC
Organism: Garcialebias charrua; assembly: GCA_038048925.1. Taxonomy (NCBI): domain Eukaryota; kingdom Metazoa; phylum Chordata; class Actinopteri; order Cyprinodontiformes; family Rivulidae; genus Garcialebias; species Garcialebias charrua. The sequence continues at coordinate 2,479 of JBBPBX010081097.1, read as the reverse complement.
AGCCCTACAACAACTGAACCCGGAAAACGAGCTAGAGACCCCTCCCTCTGCCACCCCCTAGTGCGCGTCATCAGACGGTCTTCAGTGGCAGTGGGACCGTGACAAGCGGCCAAAAGGGGACGGCAGGCGCGTTTCGAGTTGTGCAGTGGGGACCAGGCATAACCGCTGAAAACTTCATGAAACCAGTACACTTAAAATACAATGGCTAAAGCTGGTTGATAGTTGGATGCATTAGGCTATGTCAAGTTATTAATGTACGGTAGTATGCAAGGTACTTCACAGCATCATATTCAAATTGGATATTAAGTCTCAAAACTGATGATATTCAATGATTCAAGTTTCTTTACTGTCATTCACATCACATGTGGTACATGAGGTGAAACGAAATTGTGTACACAGAGTCCCAGTTACCTACATACAAAAATATAAAGCGTAAAAAGAAACATTAAAACATGGCCGAGCGGTCTCGGCCTTATTAGTGGTATAACAAAAAACAAACAAAAAAAAACTACACAGCTTTCTATGTTTCCTCCAGATAACACACAACTTCAGCCACAGAGCTGGTAGTACAAACACTTCTACCATCATACAATTAATGTCTAAGACATGTGTCCCTGGGTTGCGTTATCAGTTATTACAATTGTTTAATTTAAGGCTTACAAAATAGCTGGGGTGAGCAAGAATCTGAATCCATGTGGTGGCACATGGTCTGTGAGAAACCAGAGAGATATGGAGAGTTTGTTCTCTTTGTAACTTTATGAAGGGAATTTGGAAACGGAGAATTGGTAAATCGACTAGATGTGGGAGTATTTGTTTAATATTTCCTTTAGCTCACAACAGTCCCGATTTCCTGATAAAGAACAGAAATGGAACAGGCTTGTCAGGCAAATATTTTCTCCTGTCGTCATGCGAAACTTACATATTTCATGTGGTCAAGACTTTGCAAAGAAAGGAATGCAGTGTGTTGGATGAAGCACATCATCTGTGGGGAAAACTAGTCTGATGACTCACTGACAAGCTTTAAACTAGCAAAGAAAATCCCAGTTCTTCTCAGTTAGCCACATCTTTGGGTTAAAGGTTCAGTATGCAGTTTCTGTAGAACTGCAGCACTTAGAAATATTTTCAACAGGCAAAGCATTCTGATCCCTCCCCCTCAGAGCCATATATGGCTCTGCTCCACCTGGCCCTGCTGAAATTCAAATTCAAGCTCTGTTTTTATTGGCTGATTCAAATTCAAGCTCTGTTTTTATTGGCTGGTTACAAACTCTGTTTTTATTGGCTGGAAAATGGCGGGTCACCTTTTCTTTTTAGAAATGCTTATTTACCACCTGGAGAAGTAAGGGGACAATTTTTTTTATTTTTTATTTTTCAGAGATTACCTGGCTAACATCAGTCTGTCAGGAGGTAGTGACAGAGTGAAGAAATAGGTTTATAAAAAAAGCTACATACTGAAGCTTTAAGCTCAGGAAAAGAAAAAGAAATGTGAAGATAAATTAGTCTCAATAGTGTACCATAAGATACAAGATTTATATACATACAAGATTTGTTTGCAAACAATAAGATCCCCAATATTTTTTGTGTGTGAAATATGTGAAATAAACTGCTCAAAATGGTTAGGTTATTCTTTCTCTGCAAAAATTACTGGAAAAATCTATTTTGCCGTGTTCTCATCCTCTTCAAAAAATACAAGAAAATTTATTTTGGGGGGAGTTTTTCTACAAGAAAACATTTTATGGATTGTACAGCTGCAAAGATGGGTAGTCATTCTTCTTGTGGAAAAAACTACTGGGAAAATATATTTTTCCAATAATACATAAATAAATAAATAAATAGGTACTGGTAGATACATTTCCCACAGGTTGTTTATTTGAACCATACAGTCTATAAAATTAAAAATGTTTGGAAACCAGTAACATCAGTGTTTTAATATAGGGGTTATGAGCTAATGTATCAAGTTACAAATGTGTTTTTTATTCAGTCACTCAGTAAATCTGTTATGACTCAGATGTCCCATATTTTCTCCTGCCATGAACACAGCCTTACCTTTGTGAATCTGGAGTAGTAAAAAAAGTCTCAAGTAACATTCACAGATAAGCTGATCCATCTGCAGCAGGTGCTTTGTGTACATGTATTTGGCAATTTGGCTGCACATAATATTCCTACTTGTGCAATTACAAATGTGTACATTTGAAGAAAAAAAAACTGTTCATGCATTTGTGAATACTGTAGTACACGTTTGTAAAACTTTTGGAGCTTACTGTACGCGTACAAATCTTGAGTGACTATTTTTTAGACTAATTTATCTTAAAAGAAAAGAAATCTCCTAATAACCCCCTCACATACCGGTATTTATATTTGCAGTAAGGCAGTATCATTAAAGTACTGTAGTATGTATATATTACCGGTATGTAGGATACTCAGTTTTAAACACTACTGTACCGGGTATTTTCAAATCAACACTTGTGCAACTTTTATGTGT
>JBBPBX010081096.1:0-16024 GCA_038048925.1 Garcialebias charrua | reverse complement strand
GCATGATTTTGCTGAATTAGGCTGAAAAAAGTTGGATTGATTAAAAACATTGTTGAAATAGCTGAAAAAGCTGTAATTTGCATAAAACAGCTAAATAGTAGCTAAAATAGCTAAAATATCTTAATCTTTGAAAAATTATCTGAAAGGAGCATAATGATCTGAAATTAGCAGAAATAAGTCAGTAGAAGTACAAAAATGTTGAAGTAAGCTGCATAAAGCTGAAAAGAGCACAAAGCAGTTGAAGAAACAGCTGAAATTAGCTGAAAGTAGCTGAATTTTTTTAAAAATTTTGTACAAGGAAGCTGAAGGAAGCTGAGCTAGTCCAAAATGTGAAAGGAGTAGTGAAATATTGTAATGAGTTCCAAAGATATCAAGGATGTAAAATGAGCTCCATTCATTTTCAATGGGAAAAAAATGGCCGAAAAGGCTGAATATTTCAAAAAGCTAAAGTTGCACCAATACCAAAAGTCATAGCACCCATGTCCTAAATGAGCTGAACATTTTGATATATGAATTGTTGAAATAGCACAAAAACTGTAGGAGGAGTAGCGTGCCAAAAAACGTACGGAATCAGGATAGTAACTGGAATAATAATAATAAATATAAACACAATCACTATAGTGTGAATGCCTATGTGGCATTCACACAACTAGATTGCATTTCCTGAGAAAATGCATGTGTGAATGCCAAAATGGCCGCTTCACCCAACTTGCATGTTCAATCAAAATGGCCGCTTTACCTAATGTGCTTATTAAATCAAAATGGCTACCTTGTCTACTTTAATTGTAGAACCAAAATGGCAACAATACATGCATTGACTTACTTTGCAAGGCAAGTAACTGCCTTGTATATTGAACCAAAATGGCGGCCTCACCTAATTTGCATGTTCAATCAAAATGGCTGCTTCACCTAATGTATGTTAGAGATGGTCCATAGCTACAACCTCACCAAATTTCAGCTCTCTATGAATAAAGATGGCTGAGTTAAAGCCATTTGAAAGTAACATTGGCAGCCATCAGCTGAAATTGGTCAAAAACAGCTGAACAACAGCTAAAACAAGCAGAAAATATCTTAAATTACCAGAAGGAAGTTGGTAGAACATGGTTTTGCTGAATTAGGCTGAAAAAAGTTGGATTGATTAAAAAAAATTGTTGAAATAGCTGAAAAAGCTGAAATTTGCATAAACAGCTAAATAGTAGCTAAAATAGCAAAAATATCTTAATCTTTCAAAAATTTGCTGAAAGGAGCATAATGATCATAAGTCAGTATAAGTACAACAATGTTGAAGTAAGCTGCATTAAGCTGAAAAGATCGCAAAGTCGTTGTAGAAACAGTTGAAATTAGCTGAAAGTAGCCGAAATATTTTTAAAAAATGTACAAGGTAGCTGAAGGAAGTTGAGTTGGTCCAAAATGTGAAAGGAGTAGTGAAATATTGTAATGAGTTCCAAAGATATCAAGGATGTAAAATGAGCTCATTGAGTTCATTTGAGCTCCATTCATTTTCAATGGGAAAAAAATGGCCGAAAAGGCTGAATATTTCAAAAAGCTAAAGTTGCACCAATACCAAAAGTCATAGCCATCATGTCCTGAATGAGCTGAACATTTTGATATATGAATTGTTGAAATAGCACAAAAACTGTAGGAGGAGTAGCGTGCCAAAAAACGTACGGAATCAGGATAGTAACAGATGTAATTGTAACACTAGATTGCATTTCCTGAGAAAATGCATGTGTGAATGCCAAAATGGCCGCTTCACCCAACTTGCATGTTCAATCAAAACGGCCGCTTCACCTAATATGCTTGTTAAATCAAATTGGCTACCTCACCTACTTTAATTGTAGAACCAAAATGGCAACAATACATGCATTGACTTACTTTGCAAGGCAAGTAACTGCCTTGTATATTGAACCAAAATGGCTGCCTCACCTAATTTGCATGTTCAATCAAAATGGCTGCTTCACCTAATGTATGTTAGAGATTGTCCATAGCTACAACCTCACCAAATTTCAGCTCTCTATGAATAAAGATGGCTGAGTTAAAGCCATTTGAAAGTAACATTGGCAGCCATCAGCTGAAATTGGTCAAAAACAGCTGAACAACAGCTAAAACAAGCAGAAAATATCTTAAATTACCAGAAGGAAGTTGGTAGAACATGGTTTTGCTGAATTAGGCTGAAAAAAGTTGGATTGATTAAAAAAAATTGTTGAAATAGCTGAAAAAGCTGAAATTTGCATAAACAGCTAAATAGTAGCTAAAATCGCAAAAATATCTTAATCTTTCAAAAATTTGCTGAAAGGAGCATAATGATTAGCATGAATAAGTCAGTAGAAGTACAAAAATGTTGAAATAAGCTGCATTAAGCTGAAAAGATTGGAAAGTCATTGAAGAAACAGCCGAAATTAGCTGAAAGTAGAAGAAATATTTTTAAAAAATGTACAAGGTAGCTGAAGGAAGCTGAGCTGGTCCAAAATGTGAAAGGAGTAGTGAAATATTGTAATGAGTTCCAAAGATATCAAGGATGTAAAATGAGCTCATTGAGTTCATTGGAGCTCCATTCATTTTCAATGGGAAAAAAATGGCCGAAAAGGCTGAATATTTCAAAAAGCTAAAGTTGCACCAATACCAAAAGTCATAGCCATCATGTCCTAAATGAGCTGAACATTTTGATATATGAATTGTTGAAATAGCACAAAAACTGTAGGAGGAGTAGCGTGCCAAAAAACGTACGGAATCAGGATAGTAACAGATGTAATTGTAACACTAGAAAAACCGCATTTCCTGCGAAAATGCACGTGTGAATGCCTTAGCGCCGCTCCGCCCTTCTCGCGGCGACCGCGGGAAGTCGAGCTGGTCCACCCTGAAACACTGTCGTGCCTTTCCCGTACCCGTTCGGCACCCAATGCATGCACCCGATTTGGTCCACATTCCAAAATGGCCGCCTTCCCATTTATCGTACAACGTTGATGCCAGAGGGTTTTCTGTGCGTCTTGGTGAATTGGACAAGTGTACCAAATTTCATGATCCTACGTGAAACTAAGGCCAATGCGGAGGGTAGTTTGAAATATTCTAGGTGGCGCTCTTGAGCCGTTTCTTTTGCAATTTTGGCCACGCCCCCAAAATATGTAATTTTTCACCACCCCTGATGAGTCTGCCAAATTTGGTGAGTTTTGGGATATGATAAAGCCCCCAAAATGCCAAACGTATTGTGACGGCGTTACGTCTGATTCGCCACATCGCCACGCCCACATGCTCCACCCAAAACGGTCAGTGTTGGAAAGCTTGTTATAGCAACATGTCTTTGGTCACTGGACAAACCGTCACGCTGATTAGGTAACAGGTGTCCGATCGGGACGTTCAATGTACAACTGTACACTTCCTGTTGTGAGGGGGCGTGGCTTAATTATTGTCATGATTTGACCATTCAGTATTGCAGGGGACCGGATGTGGGTCAATCACTGAAGGTTTGATGTATTAGACTGTTTTCGTGTAGGTGCTATTAGTGTTTCGTTTGTGACGGCGTGACGGCTGATTCGCCACATCGCCACGCCCACATGCTCCACCCAAAACGGTCAGTGTTGGAAAGCTTGTTACAGCAACATGTCTTCGGTCACTGGACAGACCGTCCCGCTGATTAGGTAACAGGTGTCCGATCGGGACGTTCAATGTATAACTGTACACTTCCTGTTGTGAGGGGGCGTGGCTTAATTAATGTCATGATTTGACCATTCAGTATTGCAGGGGAGTGGTTGTGGGTCAATCACTGAAGGTTTGATGTATTAGACGGTTTTCGTGTAGGTGCTATTAGTGTTTCGTTTTTCATGGCGAGATGCCTAACTTTGAGGCCAGGCCACGCCCCTTCAGCATATATGAAAATGCGAGGTTTTGATCATTTGTTACTCCTGCATGTCTGAGTGATGAGTCTGCCAAATTTGGTGAGTTTTAGGGTATGATAAAGCCCCCAAAATGCCATTTCATTTTAGCTCCATTCATTTTCAATGGGAAAAAAATGGCCGAAAAGGCTTAATATTTCAAAAAGCGCAACTTGCAGCATTACCAAAAGTCATAGCTGGATTGTCCTGAACGAGCTGAACATTTTGATATATGAATCGTTGAAATGGCACAAATACTCTAGGAGGAGTAGCGTGCCAAAAAACGTACGGACGGAAGATAGTAACATACGAGAATAAATATAAACACAATCTCTATAGTGTGAATGCCTTGTTGGCATTCACACAACTAGATTGCATTTCCTGAGAAAATGCATGTGTGAATGCCAAAATGGCCGCTTCACCCAACTTGCATGTTCAATCAAAATGGCCGCTTTACCTAATGTGCTTATTAAATCAAAATGGCTAACTTGTCTACTTAAATTGTAGAACAAAAATGGTAACAATACATGCATTGACTTACTTCGCAAGGCAATTAACTGCCTTGTATATTGAACCAAAATGGCCACTTCAGCTAATTTGCATATTCAATCAAAATGGCCGCTTCACCTAATGCATGATAAAGAATGTCCATAGCTACAACCTCACCAAATTTTGGCTCTCTATGAATAAATATGGCTGATTTAAAGCCATTTGAAAGTAGCGTTGGTGGCCATCTTTGATTTTACAGTATTTTTAATGTTTTGCTTTGTCGGCCATCTTGGATTTTTGATTTGGATTCCGTACATGATAGAGGATTCCCTCAGCTACAACCTCACCAAATTTCGGCTCTCTATGTATAATGATGGCTGAGTTAAAGCCATTTGAATGTAGCGTTGGCGGCCATCTTGGATTTTTACAGTTTTTTAATGTTTTACTTTGTCGGCCATCTTGGATTTTTGATTTGGATTCCGTACATGATAGATAATGCCCTCAGCTACAACCTCACCAAATTTCGGCTCTCTATGTATAATGATGGCCGAGTTAAAGCCATTTGAAAGTAGCGTTGGCGGCCATCTTGGATTTTTGATTTTTATATAGCATTTGATAGGAAACATTCTCAGCTATCACTACACCAAGTTTCAGCTCAATATCACTAAAATTGACCATTTTATAGTATTTTTACTTTTTTGCATTGTCGGCCATCTTGGATTTTTTTTTTGGATTCTATACATGATAGATAATGTCCTCAGCTACAACCTCACCAAATTTCAGCTCTCTATGTATAAAGATGGCTGAGTTAAAGCCATTTGAATGTAGCGTTGGCGACCATCAGCTGAAATTGAACAAAAACAGCTAAATATTATCTAATATATCAGAAATAAGCTTAAATCCGAAGAAGCAATTAGTAAGAGCCTAATTGGGAATAATCTGAAACATCTTAAACAATCTGAAATCTGAAATAATCTGAAATAAGCCAAAAAAGTGGAAATTATCTGAAAAAAGCTTAAGATAGCATAAACAGCTGAATATTATCTAAAGTAGCAGAAATAAGCATCAATTATCTGAAGTAATTAGAAATAGCATAATTGTGAATAATCTGAAATATCTGAAACAATCTGAAATCTGAAAAAATCTGAACTAAGCAGAAATAAGTTAAATAAAGTTGAAATTATCTGAAAAAAGCTTAAGATAGCAAAAACAGCTGAATATTATCTGAAATAGCAGAAAGAAGCTTAAATGTCTTAGAAATTAGTAGAGAGAGTACAGTTTTGCAGAATTAGGCTGGAAAAAGTTGAAAGGAGTTCAAATAATGTGGAATTTGTTGAAACAAGCCTAAATCAGCATAAAAACAGCTTAATAGTAGCTAAAATAGCAGAAGAAGCTGAAACTAGCAGAAATAAGCACAAAGCAGCATAATCTGAAATATCTGAAACAATCTGAAATAGTAAAAAATCTGAAATAAGCAGAAATAAGCAAAATAAAGTTGAAATTATCTGAAAAAAGCTGAAATTGGCCAAAAACAGCTGAACAACAGCTAAAACAAGCAGAAATAATCTTAAATTACCAGAAGGAAGTTGGGCGAGCATGATTATGTTGATTTAGGCTGAAAAAAGTTGGATTGATTAAAAAAAATTGTTGAAATAGCTGAAAAAGCTGTAATTTGCATAAAACAGCTAAATAGTAGCTAAAATAGCTAAAATGTCTTAATCTTTCAAAAAATATCTGAAAGGAGCATAATGATCTGAAATTAGCAGAAATAAGTCAGTAGAAGTACAAAAATGTTGAAGTAAGCTGCATAAAGCTGAAAAGAGCGCAAAGCAGTTGAAAAAACAGCTGAAATTAGCTGAAAGTAGCTGAATTTTTTTAAAAATTTTGTACAAGGAAGCTGAAGGAAGCTGAGCTAGTCCAAAATGTGAAAGGAGTAGTGAAATATTGTAATGAGTTCCAAAGATATCAAGGATGTAAAATGAGCTCCATTCATTTTCAATGGGAAAAAAATGGCCGAAAAAGCTAAATAATTCAAAAAGCTAAAGTTGCACCAATACCAAAAGTCATAGCACCCATGTCCTAAATGAGCTGAACATTTTGATATATGATTTGTTGAAATAGCACAAAAACTGTAGGAGGAGTAGCGTGCCAAAAAACGTACGGAATCAGGATAGTAACCGGAATAAGTTTAATAATAATAATAAATATAAACAGAATCACTATAGTGTGAATGCCTATGTGGCATTCACACAACTAGAAAAACCGCATTTCCTGCGAAAATGCACGTGTGAATGCCTTAGCGCCGCTCCGCCCTTCTCGCGGCGACTGCGGGAAGTCCAGCTGGTCCACCCCGAAACGCTCTCGTGCCTTTCCCGTACCCGTTCGGCACCCAATGCGCGCACCCGATTTGGTCCACGTTCCAAAATGGCCGCCTTCCCATTTATCGTACAACGTTGATGCCAGAGGGTTTTCTGTGCGTCTTTGTGAATTGGACAAGCGTACCAAATTTCATGATCCTACGTGAAACTAAGGCCAATGCGAAGGGTAGTTTGAAATTTTCTAGGTGGCGCTCTTGAGCCGTTTCTGTTGCAATTTTGGCCACGCCCCCAAAATATGTAATCGTTCACCAGTCCTGATGAGTCTGCCAATTTTGGTGAGTTTTGGGATATGAAAAAGCCCCCAAAATGCTATTTCATTTTAGCTCCATTCATTTTCAATGGGATAAAAATGGCCGAAAATGTCGCCTTTCCTTTCATCGTACAACGTTGGTGCCAGAGGGTTTTCTGTGCGCCTTGGTGAATCGGGGAGGTGTACCAAATTTCATGATCCTACGTGAAACTAAGGCCAATGCGGAGGGTAGTTTGAAATATTCTAGGTGGCGCTCTTGAGCCGTTTCTGTTGCAATTTTGGCCACGCCCCCAAAATATGTAATTTTTCACCAGTCCTGACGAGTCTGCCAAATTTGGTGAGTTTTGGGATATGATAAAGCTCCCCAAAGGCCAAACGTATTGTGACGGCGTTACGTCTGATTCGCCACATCGCCACGCCCACATGCTCCACCCAAAACAGTCATTGTTGGAAAGCTTGTTACAACACTATGTCTTTGGTCACTGGACAGACCGTCACGCTGATTAGGTAACAGGTGTCCAATCCGGACGTTCAATGTACAACTGTACACTTCCTGTTGTGAGGGGGCGTGGCTTAGTTATTGTCATGATTTGACCAGTCAGTATTGCAGGGGACCGGATGTGGGTATATCACTGAAGGTTTGATGTATTAGACAGTTTTCGTGTAGGTGCTATTAGTGTTTCGTTTGTGATGGCGTTACGTCTGATTCGCCATATTGCCACGCCCACATGCTCCACCCAAAACGGTCAGTGTTGGAAAGCTTGTTACAGCAACATGTCTTTGGTCACTGGACAGACCGTCACGCTGATTAGGTAACAGGTGTCCGATCGGGACGTTCAATGTACAACTGTACACTTCCTGTTGTGAGGGGGCGTGGCTTAATTAATGTCATGATTTGACCATTCAGTATTGCAGGGGACTGGTTGTGGGTCAATCACTGAAGGTTTGATGTATTAGACAGTTTTCGTGTAGGTGCTATTAGTGTTTCGTTTTTCATGGCGAGATACCTAACTTTGAGGCCAGGCCACGCCCCTTCATCATATATGAAAACATGAGGTTTTGATCATTTTTTACTCCCCCATGTCTGAGTGATGAGTCTGCCAAATTTGGTAAGATTTAGGATATGATAAAGCTCCAAAACGGCCATTTCATTTTAGCTCCATTCATTTTCAATGGGAAAAAGATGGCCGAAAAGGCTGAATATCTCAAAAAGCTAAAGTTGCAGCATTACCAAAAGTCATAGCCGGATTGTCCTAAATGAGCTGAACATTTTGATATATGAATTGTTGAAATCGCACCAAAACTGTGCGAGTAGTTACATGCCAAAAAACGTACGGAATGAAGATAGTAACATCTATAAACTGTAGATAATAATAAATATAAACACAATCTCTATAGTGTGAATGCCTTGTTGGCATTCACACAACTAGATTGCATTTCCTGAGAAAATGCATGTGTGAATGCCAAAATGGCCGCTTCACCCAACTTGCATGTTCAATCAAAATGGCCGCTTTACCTAATGTGCTTATTAAATCAAAATGGCTAACTTGTCTACTTAAATTGTAGAACCAAAATGGTAACAATACATGCATTGACTTACTTCGCAAGGCAATTAACTGCCTTGTATATTGAACCAAAATGGCCACTTCACCTAATTTGCATATTCAATCAAAATGGCCGCTTCACCTAATGCATGATAAAGTATGTCCTCAGCTACAACCTCACCAAATTTCAGCTCTCTATGTAGAACGATGGTCGAGTTAAAGCCATTTGAAAGTAGCGTTGGCAACCATCAGCTGAAATTGAACAAAAACAGCTGAACAACAGCTAAAATAAGCAGAAATAATCTTAAATTACCAGAAGGAAGTTGGTAGAACATGGTTTTGCTGAATTAGGCTGAAAAAAGTTGGATTGATAAAAAAAAAATTAATGAAATAGCTGAAAAATCTGAAATTTGCATAAACAGCTAAATAGTAGCTAAAATAGCAAAAATATCTTAATCTTTCAAAAATTAGCTGAAAGGAGCATAATAATCTGAAATTAGCATAAATAAGTCAGTAGAAGTACAAAAATGTTGAAGTAAGCTGCATTAAGCTGAAAAGATTGCAAAGTCGTTGAAGAAACAGCTGAAATTAGCTGAAAGTAGCCGAAATATTTTTAAAAAATGTACAAGGTAGCTGAAGGAAGTTGAGTTGGTCCAAAATGTGAAAGGAGTAGTGAAATATTGTAATGAGTTCCAAAGATATCAAGGATGTAAAATGAGCTCATTGAGTTCATTTGAGCTCCATTCATTTTCAATGGGAAAAAAATGGCCGAAAAGGCTGAATATTTCAAAAAGCTAAAGTTGCACCAATACCAAAAGTCATAGCCATCATGTCCTGAATGAGCTGAACATTTTGATATATGAATTGTTGAAATAGCACAAAAACTGTAGGAGGAGTAGCGTGCCAAAAAACGTACGGAATCAGGATAGTAACAGATGTAATTGTAACATGAGTTCCAAAGATATCAAGGATGTAAAATGAGCTCATTGAGTTCATTTGAGCTCCATTCATTTTCAATGGGAAAAAAATGGCAGAAAAGGCTACATATTTCAAAAAGCTAAAGTTGCACCAATACCAAAAGTCATAGCCATCATGTCCTAAATGAGCTGAACATTTTGATATATGAATGGTTGAAATAGCACAAAAACTGTAGGAGGAGTAGCGTGCCAAAAAACGTACGGAATCAGGATAGTAACAGATGTAATTGTAACACTAGATTGCATTTCCTGAGAAAATGCATGTGTGAATGCCAAAATGGCCGCTTCATCCAACTTGCATGTTCAATCAAAATGGCCGCTTTACCTAATGTGCTTATTAAATCAAACTGGCTAACTTGTCTACTTAAATTGTAGAACCAAAATGGTAACAATACATGCATTGACTTACTTTGCAAGGCAATTAACTGCCTTGTTTATTGAACCAAAATGGCCACTTCACCTAATTTGCATATTCAATAAAAATGGCCGCTTCACCTAATGCATGATAAAGAATGTCCATAGCTACAACCTCACCAAATTTCGGCTCTCTATGAATAAATATGGCTGATTTAAAGCCATTTGAAAGTAGCATTGGTGGCCATCTTGGATTTTACAGTATTTTTTATGTTTTGCTTTGTCGGCCATCTTGGATTTTTGATTTTGATTCCGTACATGATAGAGGATTCCCTCAGCTACAACCTCACCAAATTTCGGCTCTCTATGTATAATGATGGCTGAGCTAAAGCCATTTAAAGTAGCGTTGGCGGCCATCTTGGATTTTACAGTATTTTTAATGTTTTGCTTTGTCGGCCATCTTGTATTTTTGATTTGGATTCCGTACATGATAGAGGATTCTCTCAGCTACAACCTCACCAAATTTCAGCTCTCTATGAATAAAGATGGCTGAGTTAAAGCCATTTGAATGTAGCGTTGGCAGCCATCTTGGATTTTTACAGTTTTTTAATGTTTTACTTTGTCGGCCATCTTGGATTTTTGATTTGGATTCCGTACATGATAGATAATGTCCTCAGCTACAACCTCACCAAATTTCGACTCTCTGTGTATAATGACGGCTGAGTTAAAGCCATTTGAAAGTAGCGTTGGCGGCCATCTTGGATTTTTGATTTTGATATTGCATTTGATAGGAAACATTCTCAGCTATCACTACACCAAGTTTCAGCTCAATATCACTAAAATTGACCATTTTATGGTATTTTTACTTTTTTGCATTGTCGGCCATCTTGGATTTTTTTTTTGGATTCCGTACATGATAGATAATGTCCTCAGCTACAACCTCACCAAATTTCAGCTCTCTATGTATAAAGATGGTCGAGTTATAACCATTTGAAAGTAGCGTTGGCGGCCATCAGCTGAAATTGGTCAAAAACAGCTGAATATTATCTAAAATAGCAGAAATAAGCTTAAATTAGCAGCAGGATTTAGTACGAGCTTAATTGGGAATAATCTGAAACATCTTAAACAATCTGAAATCTGAAATAATCTGAAATAAGCAAAAAAAAGTGGAAACTATCTGAAAAAAGCTAAAGATAGCATAAACAGCTGAATATTATCTAAAATAGCAGAAATAAGCTTAAATTATCTGAAGTAATTAGAAATAGCATAATTGTGAATAATCTGAAATATCTGAAACAATCTGAAATCTGAAAAAATCTGAACTAAGTAGAAATAAGCAAAATAAAGTTGAAATTATCTGAAAAAAGCTTAAGATAGCAAAAACAGCTGAATATTATCTAAAATAGCAGAAATAAGCTTAAATTAGCAGCAGGATTTAGTACGAGCTTAATTGGGAATAATCTGAAACATCTTAAACAATCTGAAATCTGAAATAATCTGAAATAAGCAAAAAAAAGTGGAAACTATCTGAAAAAAGCTAAAGATAGCATAAACAGCTGAATATTATCTAAAATAGCAGAAATAAGCTTAAATTATCTGAAGTAATTAGAAATAGCATAATTGTGAATAATCTGAAATATCTGAAACAATCTGAAATCTGAAAAAATCTGAACTAAGTAGAAATAAGCAAAATAAAGTTGAAATTATCTGAAAAAAGCTTAAGATAGCAAAAACAGCTGAATATTATCTGAAATAGCAGAAAGAAGCTTAAAAGTCTTAGAAATTAGTAGAGAGAGTACAGTTTTGCAGAATTATGCTGGAAAAAGTTGAAATGAGTTCAAATAATGTAAAATTTGTTGAAACTAGCCTAAATTAGCATTAAAACAGCTTAATAGTAGCTAAAATATCAGAAGAAGCTGAAACTAGCAGAAATAAGCATAAAGCAGCATCATCTGAATAATGTAAAATATCTGAAACAATCTGAAATCTGAAAACATCTGAACTAAGCAAAAATAAGCAAAATAAAGTTGAAATTATCTGAAAAAAGCTTCAGATAGCAAAAACAGCTGAATATTATCTGAAATAGCAGAAAGAAGCTTAAATGTCTTAGAAATTAGTAGAGAGAGTAATTTTTTGTAGAATTAGGCTGGAAAAAGTTGAAATGAGTTCAAATAATGTAAAATTTGTTGAAACAAGCCTAAATTAGCATAAAAACAGCTTAATAGTAGCTAAAATAGTAGAAGAAGCTGAAACTAGCAGAAATAAGCACAAAGCAGCATAATATGAAGTATCTGAAACAATCTGAAATTGAAAAAAATCTGAAATAAGTAGAAATAAGCAAAATAAAGTTGAAAATATCTGAATAAAGCTGAAATTGGCCAAAAACAGCTGAACAACAGCTAAAACAAGCAGAAACAATCTTAAATTACCAGAAGGAAGTTGGTAGAGCATGGTTTTGCTGAATTAGGCTGAAAAAAGTTGGATTGATTAAAAAAAATTGTTGAAATAGCTGAAAAAGCTGAAATTTGCATAAAACAGCTAAATAGTAGCTAAAATAAGCAGAAATAATCTGAAATTACCAGAAGGAAGTTGGTAGAGCATGGTTTTGCTGAATTAGGCTGAAAAAAGTTGGATTGATTTTAAAAAATTGTTGAAATAGCTGAAAAAGCTGAAATTTGCATAAAACAGCTAAATAGTAGCTAAAGTAGCAAAAATATGTTAATCTTTGAAAAATTTGCTGAAAGGAGCATAATGATCTGAAATTAGCAGAAATAAGTCAGTAGATGTACAAAAATGTTGAAGTAAGCTGCATTAGGCTGAAAAGAGTGCAACACAGTTCAAGAAACAGCTGAAATCAGCTGAAAGTAGCTGAAATATTTTTTTTAAATATACAAGGTAGCTGAAGGAAGTCGAGCTGGTCCAAAATGTGAAAAAAGTAGTGAAATATTGTAATGAGTTTTAAAGATATCAAGGATGTAAAATGAGCTCCATTCATTTTCAATGGGAAAAAAGTGGCCGAAAAAGCTGAATATTTCAAAAAGCTGAAGTTGCATCAATACCAAAAGTCATAGCCGGAGTGTCCTCAATGAACTGAACATTTTGATATATGAATTGTTGAAATAGCACAAAAACTGTAGGAGGAGTAGCGTGCCAAAAAACGTACGGAATCAGGATAGTAACCGACAATAATAAATATAAACACAATCACTATAGTGTGAATGCCTATGTGGCATTCACACAATAAATATAAACAGAATCACTATAGTGTGAATGCCTATGTGGCATTCACACAACTAGATTGCATTTCCTGAGAAAATGCATGTGTGAATGCCAAAGTGGCCGCTTCACCCAACTTGCATGTTCAATGAAAATGGTCGCTTTACCTAATGTGCTTATTAAATCAAAATGGCTACCTTGTCTACTTTAATTGTAGAACCAAAATGGTAACAATACATGCATTGACTTACTTCACAAGGCAATTAACTGCCTTGTATATTGAACCAAAATGGCCACTTCACCTAATTTGCATATTCAATCAAAATGGCCGTTTCACCTAATGCATGATAAAGAATGTCCATAGCTACAACCTCACCAAATTTCGGCTCTCTATGAATAAATATGGCTGATTTAAAGCCATTTGAAAGTAGCGTTGGTGGCCATCTTGGATTTTACAGTATTTTTAATGTTTTGCTTTGTCGGCCATCTTGGATTTTTGATTTGGATTCCGTACATGATAGAGGATTCCCTCAGCTACAACCTCACCAAATTTCAGCTCTCTATGAATAAAGATGGCTGAGTTAAAGCCATTTGAATGTAGCGTTGGCGGCCATCTTGGATTTTTACAGTTTTTTAATGTTTTACTTTGTCGGCCATCTTGGATTTTTGATTTGGATTCCGTACATGATAGATAATGTCCTCAGCTACAACCTCACCAAATTTCGACTCTCTGTGTATAATGATGGCTGAGTTAAAGCCATTTGAAAGTAGCGTTGGCGGCCATCTTGGATTTTTGATTTTGATATTGCATTTGATAGGAAACATTCTCAGCTATCACTACACCAAGTTTCAGCTCAATATCACTAAAATTGACCATTTTATGGTATTTTTACTTTTTTGCATTGTCGGCCATCTTGGATTTTTTTTTGGATTCCGTACATGATAGATAATGTCCTCAGCTACAACCTCACCAAATTTCAGCTCTCTATGTATAAAGATGGTCGAGTTATAACCATTTGAAAGTAGCGTTGGCGGCCATCAGCTGAAATTGGTCAAAAACAGCTGAATATTATCTAAAATAGCAGAAATAAGCTTAAATTAGCAGCAGGATTTAGTACGAGCTTAATTGGGAATAATCTGAAACATCTTAAACAATCTGAAATCTGAAATAATCTGAAATAAGCAAAAAAAGTGGAAACTATCTGAAAAAAGCTAAAGATAGCATAAACAGCTGAATATTATCTAAAATAGCAGAAATAAGCTTAAATTATCTGAAGTAATTAGAAATAGCATAATTGTGAATAATCTGAAATATCTGAAACAATCTGAAATCTGAAAAAATCTGAACTAAGCAGAAATAAGCAAAATAAAGTTGAAATTATCTGAAAAAAGCTAAAGATAGCAAAAACAGCTGAATATTATCTGAAATAGCAGAAAGAAGCTTAAAAGTCTTAGAAATTAGTAGAGAGAGTACAGTTTTGCAGAATTATGCTGGAAAAAGTTGAAATGAGTTCAAATAATGTAAAATTTGTTGAAACAAGCCTAAATTAGCATTAAAACAGCTTAATAGTAGCTAAAATATCAGAAGAAGCTGAAACTAGCAGAAATAAGCATAAAGCAGCATCATCTGAATAATGTAAAATATCTGAAACAATCTGAAATCTGAAAACATCTGAACTAAGCAAAAATAAGCAAAATAAAGTTGAAATTATCTGAAAAAAGCTTAAGATAGCAAAAACAGCTGAATATTATCTGAAATAGCAGAAAGAAGCTTAAATGTCTTAGAAATTAGTAGAGAGAGTAAATTTTTGTAGAATTAGGCTGGAAAAAGTTGAAATGAGTTCAAATAATGTAAAATGTGTTGAAACAAGCCTAAATTAGCATAAAAACAGCTTAATAGTAGCTAAAATAGCAGAAGAAGCTGAAACTAGCAGAAATAAGCACAAAGCAGCATAATATGAAGTATCTGAAACAATCTGAAATTGAAAAAAATCTGAAATAAGTAGAAATAAGCAAAATAAAGTTGAAAATATCTGAATAAAGCTGAAATTGGCCAAAAACAGCTGAACAACAGCTAAAACAAGCAGAAACAATCTTAAATTACCAGAAGGAAGTTGGTAGAGCATGGTTTTGCTGAATTAGGCTGAAAAAAGTTGGATTGATTAAAAAAAATTGTTGAAATAGCTGAAAAAGCTGAAACTATCATAAAACAGCTAAATAGTAGCTAAAATAGCTAAAATATCTTAATCTTTCAAAAATTATCTGAAAGGAGCATAATGATCTGAAATTAGCAGAAATAAGTCAGTAGAAGTACAAAAATGTTGAAGTAAGCTGCATAAAGCTGAAAAGAGTGCAAAGCAGTTGAAAAAACAGCTGAAATTAGCTGAAAGTAGCTGAAATATTTTTAAAAAAATGTACAAGGTAGCTGAAGGAAGCTAAGCTGGTCCAAAATGTGAAAGGAGTAGTGAAATATTCTAAAGAGTTCCAAAGATATCAAGGATGAAAAATTAGCTCCATTCATTTTCAATGGGGAAGAAAATGGCCGAAAAGGCTAAATAATTCAAAAAGCTAAAGTTGCACCAATACCAAAAGTCATAGCCATCATGTCCTAAATGAGCTGAACATTTTGATATATAAATTGTTGAAATAGCACAAAAACTGTAGGAGGAGTAGCGTGCCAAAAAACGTACGGAATCAGGATAGTAACCGGACACAATCTCTATAGTGTGAATGCCTTGTTGGCATTCACACAACTAGAAAAACCGCATTTCCTGCGAAAATGCACGTGTGAATGCCTTAGCGCCGCTCCGCCCTTCTCGTGGCGACCGCGGGAAGTCGAGCTGGTCCACCCTGAAACACTCTCGTGCCTTTCCCGTACCCGTTCGGCACCCAATGCGTGCACCCAATTTGGTCCACATTCCAAAATGGCCGCCTTCCCATTTATCGT
>JBBPBX010081094.1:0-16025 GCA_038048925.1 Garcialebias charrua | reverse complement strand
ATATATATATTTTTTACAATTTAGTTTTGATCATTTTCTTAAATGTAAACATTGACTTGGCATTTTTAACTTCATTCTCCAAACCATTCCATAATCCAATTCCCTGGATTGAGGTAGAACGTCCCTTCAAACTAGTTCTGAATTGTGGTTTTACAAATATCTCTGTCCCCTTAAGATTATAACAACTTTGTCTTTTGACAAAATGCATTTGGATATTTAAAGGTAATGCGTTATTCTGAGCCCTATACATAACTGATAAAACATTATAATCTACCAAATCATGGAACTTCAATAACTTCAGTTGATAAAATAATGTGCTTGATGGATGACTGTAATGTTTTCTAGTGATAATTCTTACAGCTCTTTTCTGTAATACAAAAATAGGCTTTGTGATTGTTTTACACACTTTCCCCCAAACATCAATACAATAGATTAAGTATGGATCAATGATTGTGTTATACAATAAATACAGAGCTTTATCATTTAATAAGTCTCTGACTTTGTACAGTACTGCAATAGATTTAGCTATTTTTGTTCTTTTTTTTTGTTCTTTTTTTCCCCATTATAGATGGCCTCCCTTCTCACCTTACAGCCATCCTCTCACACCGATATGAATTTTTTTTTAATAGAGAGAAAGGAAAGATAGAAAGTAAGACAACAAAACACAACAATTATCCACAAAAAGAGCACAAGGCAAACACACCCAACCTCCGTCCGCAATCCTGCAAAGCACATGACAGAACACAGCAACGAAACACACATTCATAAAGACTAATAATATTCATGACCTTGCAGTAGATTTCCATAAATAAACATACCCATACCTACAAATATAAATACAGTATACATACATATACATTCATATCACATATCCATCTATATATCTGCATATGATATCTACATATACATCCCTGCATCCATTTGTGTGTGGCTGTGAGCATGCATAAGTGAATAAGGTTCCTCCAATAGAACATTCAGTAGCGACCGTGAAGCATCAGAGATCCGCCCCCCCCAAGGCCCGAGGCAGACGAAGGGGCAATCAAAGCCTAATGCCTGGTACCCACCGGACCCCTGTCGGGCGGCTGAAGCGGCCGGTTTACATTCAAAGTCTATGTGGAGACGAGTCGAGGCACGGCGAACCATGAAGCGGCGCGTTTTGAGTGATTGAAGCGGCGCGCCGGCACACGGCAGTTCCTTTCCACGCACGCGCGCGTCCAAAGCAACCTACGCGTCGAGCCGCCAACGTCATAAAATTCGATCTCTGGTGGCTCGACGCGTCCAGCAAACAGTCGGGAGAGCCTCTGCTATGTGATGACACAACGACAACGGGACTTTTTTTGGACTTTTTAAACTTACCGATCGAGCTTCCATGAATTGGAACCAAACTCCGGTAAGAAACGTGGCATTTTAAACAGTTGCTCCTGTCCACTCCAGCGTTTGATCACCCCAAACATAAAAAAAACGTTTTAATCTCAACAAAGACTGTCTGAGATGCAGTTCGGCTCGTAGAAAACCCACTCCAGTAGGAGCGGGGGTCACGTGTTGCTGATTTTATCTGCCAGCAGCATGAAAACACAACAACTGATGACCCTCTGCCTCCCCCTAGTGCGCGTCATCAGACGCGTCCCAGTGGGACCCCGGCATCAGTGACAAGCGGCCAAAAGGGGGCGGCAGGAGCATTCTGACAAGTTTGGTGGGGACCAGGCATGAGACCCCAAGAAGGACCCCGGGCCCAGAGTCCCCAGGGTCACCCGAACAGGACGAGCCACTCACCCACTCCCCAGATCCGACCAAGGGGGAGAACTGGACGAGCCCCACCAGCGACTACACACAATGACCCCCGGGGGGCCAACAGCGACAAACCCACCGGCCCCCGCCGGAGCCCGCCGCACTGATGTAGCCCCAGGCCCGGGCACCGAGGCCCGGGCACCGGGGACGCCCACCCCTCAGGCCCAGACCCGATAGGACCAGAGGACCCGAGCTCCACCAGGCAGCCACCAGGCCGAGCCGACCCACGCCCAAGCGCCCAACCCCAGAAGGCGACAGCAAGGGCCCCCAACATGCCCGCGGGCAAAGGGACACCCACCCGGGGGCCACGTGACAGGAGCGCGACACCAAGTAGCCTCAGATGTAACAGAGAGGGGGCAGTCCAAATCCCAGTCTGATAATTAGACATTCATACACAGACACACTCACTCAGACCCACCCTCATCCTCACTCACACAAAGACAAACAATAACGACACGTTCCATTCATAATCCCGATGCACACTCTATACCCCCTAGGTCCAAGACATGTACCTGCCCCCTTCATGGGGTGTAGCCCACACCCAAGCCCAGGAGGTAGGCCCATTAATTCTGGGCTGGAGAGTAGCCGACATCCAAGATCCGGCCCAACCACCGCCCTGCCGACAGGACAGGACACCCGAGCCCAAGCAGTCCCAGGGAGAGCGTAATGCCAGCCCCGCCCACGGCTAACCCCCAGGCCCGAACCCTCCCATAGTCCAGGACAACCCCCGAAGGCCCACCTCCAGAATGCCCTCCAGGCAACCAGGGGGGTGAGAGAGAAAAAAAAAGAAGAAAAAAAAATAATAATTTTACAAATCTAGACCCCGACATACACCTCCCCGTCCCCAAATGTGCTGTTGGTGTGTGTTGCTGTAAAGTGCATTTAAAAAGGTAAGAGAAGGAGCAAAGGCTTGTCTAAATGCATAATTGTGAGTGAGGATAGGCACGGGGGGCGAGAGTGTTGTCATCCCGCCACCCATAACCATAGTGCTCACTTCAATTCCGTGGTGTAGTGGTAATGGCAGTCGACCCCTCATCGGAAGGTTGGAGGTTCGAATCCCGCATCCGCCCACCATGTGTCGTTGTGTCCCTGGGCAAGACACTTAACCCCGAGTTGCTCCCGGTAGGTCTGGATGGCGCCTTGCAAGGCAGGCTACCACTACCGGTGTATGAATGTCTGAATGAATGGGTGGATGGCTGGTATTGTAAAGCGCTTTGGGGCTCCTCACAGGGGGCTAGAAAGCGCTATATAAATAAGCTCCATTTACCATTTACCATTTATATGAATTTTATGAGGATGTTTATGAGTGAATGTCTAAAGTGTATAATAAAATTGAGTCCCATGTGGTTCTGAACAACAGAGATGTAAAAACGTTGCAGCACACCCGAGTCTCAAAATCCCTACATGTATTAATTTGAGATGAAGAGGGCAGAGGTACGTGGTGAGGGATGGGGAGAAAATATCTGCAGGAACAATGCTCCCGCAACGAGTCAGCTCCCCCGCTGACCCTACAAGCCTCCCCCCCTCCCAGTTCGCCAAGGTCCACCCCATGAGCGAGGCAAAGAAAACACCTCTCCAACCGCCAGACCATTGAGCCAAAGACCAGAGAGGGACACGACCCCGAGGGCCGCCAACACCACAACCAACAGCCCACATCCACCAGGGCCGCCCAGACCCCTACGAACCGCAGTCAGCCCCCCGACCAAGAGGACACAAGATCCCACATGGACGACACGGCCAAGAGCGCCCGCCCAACCGCCAACAGAGCCAGGAAGCACCGAGAGCGGGCCCCAAGCAGGGCCCGCACACCGGCCATGCATAGTCCCAGACCATCATCAAGGACATCTACTTAGTCCCCACCCCAGAAGAAATACTACACCCACCCTTCACTCTAACATCTTTCAGAACACATAACACACTAGACACCCAGGCTGGGTCACACTGCCCCCTCCCATGGGCCACCAGTCACGCCCCCAGACACCCAACCCCCCAGCACATGAACCCCCAGCCCACCAGCGAGCCGAGGGCCCCCGGCCAGGGCCGGGCACCAGAGCGTGAGCCAGCCCATAGCCCGGCGACCCGCCTGCCAGAGCCCAAGACCCCCGACCCCCACCAGGCCCAAGCCCGGGGACGACACGTCCCCAGAATCCCAAGCTCCCGGCGCCCACCCCGAAGCCACCCCAGCACAGCCGGGTCACCGACCGACGACCCATGACCGCCGCCCCCGACCACCCGAGGGCCCGCATGCCGCCCCCAGCAGACATCCCCCAGAACCCCCCCGGTCCTCCCCAGGTCGAAGGCAGTGTCCTCCCCGCCCAAACAGCCCCAACCCCCGGCGCCCCAAACCCCAACCTCCCCCACACCAGCCCCAAAGCCCCACAAGGCCAGATCCCAGACCCCCCACCCTCACTACGTAACGGAGCCGATCAAAGAGTGCCAGATAGATTGATCCGATGTGTCGGCAGATGCTGTTTCAAGACTAATATGGTCTAACAGAAGATTTTTATACTGATTAATGCTAAGATTATTTTTATTTTTCCAATTTATGAGTATGGTTTTCTTTGCGATGCATAAGGCAGTGAAAAGCATACAGGATCTATTATTTTCTAGTATAACATCTTCAAAGATACCCAATAAGCAAACAGATGGAGAGAGAGGGATATTACATTTCAAACATGTTAGGTTCTATGTTTCTACCCTTTATGCCTTTAATATCAGCACTTTGCCTTATTGTTGCTGCTAAAGTTTCAATAAAAATAGCAAATAATGCTGGTGAAAGTGGGCAACCTTGCCTGGTGCCCCTCTGTAAACAAAAGCTTGAAGGTATTTGATTATTTGTCCTGACGCACGTTGTTGGTGAACTATATAATATGTTTAACCAGTTAATGAAGTAATTCCCAAATCCAAATTTATTTAAGGTAGCAAATAAGAAATTCTAATTTACTCTATCAAAATGCTTTTTTAGCATCTAAAGAAAAAATTGCTGTTTCAATATTTTTAAAATACGAATACTCTATTACATTATATAATCTGCGTGTACTTGTGTTTTAGTGTCTTCCTTTTATGAATCCGGTTTGGTCTGGATATATAATAACAGGAGTTATCTTCTCTAGTCTTTTAGATAAGACTTTACAAATTATTTTAACATCAACATTAATAAGAGAGATTGGACGATAACTGGTAGGTAATACTGGGTCTTTGCCTGGTTTTAATAAGAGACTAATGTTGGCTGAATTCATATGTGTTGGTAGCCTGCCATTTTCTTCTGACTCAAGTAGCACTCTATAAAATATTGGTTCCAGTATGTCCCAGAATTTTTTTATAGAATTCTACTGGATATCCATCAGGACCTGGAGATTTCTTATTAGGCATGCTTTTAATTGCTTCATGGAGCTCATCTGATGTTAATGGTGAGTCTAGTTTTGATGATTGACTAATATCTAGTTTTGGAAGTGTTACTTTCTCCAAGAATTCATTAATATCCTCATTAGATGGATTTATTTGTGGAGTGTATAGAGTTTTATAGAAATCTTTAAAAACATTGTTTACTTTTCCCTCATCATGAATTATATTTCCATTTTTATCTTTAATACCATATATAGATGTTTTTTCTTTGTTTAATTTGAGTTGATTAGCTAAAAAGTTCCCTGATTTATTACCGTATTCAAAATTATCTAATCTAAGTCTTTGTATCAAGAATTTATTTTTCTTATCAATATATTCATTTAGTTCTAATTTTAATTTGCGTAGCTTTTGCTGTGTTTCCTCTCCTTGTAGACCTTCTAATAGTTTAATGGATTTCTCTAATTCCTCAATACGTTTATTTTCTTTTTTCTTTTTATTTGTTGAATAGGATATTATTTTACCTCTCATGACTGTTTTCCCAGCCTCCCAAAGTGTACATGCTGAAGTTCCTGGCAAGTCATTAAACTCTAAATACG
Source organism: Garcialebias charrua (assembly GCA_038048925.1). Lineage (NCBI taxonomy): Eukaryota > Metazoa > Chordata > Actinopteri > Cyprinodontiformes > Rivulidae > Garcialebias > Garcialebias charrua. Next base: position 10,296 of record JBBPBX010081094.1, on the reverse strand, counting down.
ATGCCCATTCTTTTTTAAAATATTGCAAAAATTCTTCTTCTTGAAGCAGTGATGTATTTAATCTCCATTATATTATATATATATATATTTTTATATAATCTAAATTTACAGTAACTGGTACATGATCGCTGACAGCAATAGGGTGTATCTTAGTGTCTGAAATGTTTGTCATCAATGAATTGCTTACTATTAAATAATCTAGATGAGAATATGAGTGATGCACATGTGAAAAGAAAGAATATTCTTTGCTATCAGGGTGAAAAGAACGCCATGCATCTGTAATGGACCTACCCAGGGTCAAACTAAGGTTTTTGAACTGTCCAGTGATGACCTTTACTGACCTTTCAGTAAAGCAAGACATTTACTACAAAATCATTCATTTAGCTGTAATCTGATAAATATAGTCACCAAAAGAGACTATTTCTATCTTTGATTTTAGGCTGATGTGATCAAAAGAATAACTTTTGTCATTTTCATGATGTGTGCTTTTAAGCTGTGTTATTCTGTAAGAGTTAAACTGTGTTCACTGCTGTGTTAAAGGTGAAGTCTCGGGTCAGAGAGACCAGACGGTTTGTTTAGAAAGCCAAAAGACAGTAATCCGTTGTTTCTCATGAGCAAGGCTCCAGCTTTATCTGTCTTTTTCCTAAACATTTCTCTCTGCTGCTGGCTGTAACCTTGGGTCTGATAAGACAAATGAACTCCTCGACTGGTCCTTCCTTAAGTACTAGTCCTAAGTTTTTGCTGAATCACTTCAGAGTCGGCAAGAGTCTGCAAGAGTTTCTGGGAGCTTCGAAAGATGATGTGAACTCTCCAAAGAGCTGAATGACCATTAGTCACGCGCTAAGGACTCGTCATCCGGCTGGGACTGATAACATGTTGTTATGGGTCCATTTCGAACGAGCGTAAGCTCAAAAACTTTGTTTATTCCTTCCTGGAATAAGTTTATCTTGAAGTCAGAGGCCTGAAGCTGACATATTCTCTGATGACCAAGCGAAAACCAGGAGACGTTGAAACGTAAACCAGAACCCTGCTCGAAGGTATTGTACTGGTTCCCACAAGGACCCGTGCATCTGAAAAGCTACAAGGTCTTCCCTCTTACCGGGCTGTCGTCAAAAGGTAAAGAGCTGTTTACAAAACGTACTTGGATTTTAGCAGAAGTCGGATGAGAAGTGTCACTCTGGTATCATGCTCACGATAATTTCTTCTTAAATCTTTCCTCCTACTCTTTCCCCTCCCAATCTAAGCTGGAAACTATAATTAAGCTGAAGAGCCCACAGACTAAATATGTTAAAGGGGACCACACATGCAAAATTCACTTTTTAATGTTTTTTTACTAAACTTTGGGTATTTACTTCATAAAAAAACAGTCCTTGTGCCAAAAAAATGCACCCAGTGGTTTATTTACTCTAAGTAGATTTATTTTACTGTGATGAAAACGGTTCGTTTTTGAAATAAAATGGAAGTCAATCGCGCCTGTGACGTCACAGGCGCGAGGACAACCCACCTCAAACCTGAGTCCAGCCCCTCACCTGGTTAGGCTCAACCCACTTCTGTATTAAACACATGACTGTTGTTTTTCATGATTTCATCTCATCTTTTGTTTATATGTTATTAATTTCATGTGTACAGCACTTTGTTGCAGCTGTGGTTTTTTAAATGGCTTTATAAATAAAGTATAATTGTTATTTTTATGTTTTTTAGTTCAATTTTTAGTGTATTTGCGATCTCTCCCAACGCGCCGCCGGCAAAAATTAAACGAGCATACCCCCGGCGTAGAGACCGGTTGCGACGGGACCCTCTTCTGGCGCCATGGAGCGGAGCTTCAACTGTACAGCCTTGCTGCAGCCTCGCAGCAGCCTCGCAGCAGTGAGGACCTTCCCCTTACGGATTAATTTACGGGAGACACTTGGTGAACTTTGTGTTGTCTTGACTGGAACAGCGATAACGCCCAAAGTCTCCGAGCGGAGCTGGCGAAAACCGGAAGAGGAACAAGCTAACATTAGCTTCGGATTCGGGTGGTCTAATGCTAAAAGGAGCAGCAAACTGCGGCGCGCTCAGACGGGTTTCGGTAAGTTATCTTAAGCTAGCACTAACAGTAAGTCAAATGAGTAATAAAAAAAGAGCTAATTTTAAAACAACAACACATTACAGATACTGGCTGTTACGAGGGCGTAAACAGATCTTTGAAGGGCGTGGACTTCAGAACTTCTATCAGAAACCGGTCGTTCAAAACGAAAGTTAAAACTGGCAGAATTAAAAAGGGTATAATTGATTATCTAAGAATTATTTTGTGCATTAAATTGAAGGAATAGGGTCTAGATAGCACACAGAAATAACATAAAAATTTAAAAAATGCATCTGAGGTCCCCTTTAACATCCAATATTGAAGTCTGTTGTGTTGAATTTAAGTGTGCTGACGTATTTAAATTGAAAGAAAGTGAAATCATGTCAATCAAGTGTAATGGTGTTAATTTAGTTGATTCATTTTAAATAAATGATAGTGTCTCTTTGACATATCAAACTAAGTTAACGTCTTTGTCACTTAATGGCTTTGTGTATTTATCCATCATAAAGATCACAGAAATATTGGGTAAACTGAAAAAGAACAGAATCCGTGAATTTACTATTCAATCTGAATAAGTAAATTAATTAAGGTAAAGAGGTCAGTATTAATATTGACCTCCTCATTAACCCCTTACATCTGGTGGCCCGTAAGTTTATTGATAAATTTCTGGTGGCCTCGTACGTGGTTCTGAAAGTTTATTGATATCTGTGGTCTCTCATGAACTGTAACGTCATGTTTGCATAAGAGGATCCAAGTTTTAAACTCTGAGGATAATGATTTTGGCTGGAAGTGTTCAAAGCAGGCAGATTCTGCATGTTTTTATCATTTGAAGCTGTGAGATTATTATCGTTTCAACTCTGTTAGACGCTGTTGGAAGCATTCAGGTGAAGTTTTGTCAGCCGTGGTCTGTGGGGGTCCTGGTTCTGTTCGGTCCAGCTCACGCAGACTCCTGTACAAAGCTTTGTTTGACCGCCGAGTCAAAAGCCTGAAAGCTATAATTTAACATCTACAAGATTGCTGTTGTGGTGTTTTACATGTTAGAGCAGGTCATAGAAGCATATTACTGTTAGAACGTAGTCGGATAGTGGTTCTGTTCAGACCCGATTTCTGCTCCATGAAAAAGTGGACCGGAACCGACCTTGACGCGCTCCGAGAGAGTCCGTGTTTGTTCAACAGCTGCAGTGCTGTGTTACTGAGCGTAACTAAGTTGGCCTGTCTAGGTGTGTTCGCCGCATGTTTCAGGATTTTGGAAAGTTATTTGTAGCGTTTGAGTTGTTTTAAGAGTACATAAAGTTGTGGTCTGCTGTAACGTTACAGAGCTACGTGTCCTAGTACACGTTTGTTTATGAGCTGTGATTGGATGAAACGAGAGCTGTGAGCTGTCAATCACTCGTAGCGAGCGCCGATTCGCTGATTTGGGAACGCACGCCGTTGCGACCAACCCACTTTGTCGTCATTTCCGGTACTTCATTGGTCGAAGGTAGTAGAACTACATTCACCATGGTTGCTTGGGAAAAGGACTACAAGCGCTGTGATTGATTGGATAACGTCACGTATCTGTTTAGCGAGCTCCGCCTCGCTCAACGGAAGCTGGTGACGCGCTGCGTCGACCCGCCTACTTATGTCGTCATTTCCAGGTGCACCTTCGGGTGACAAGCAGTTCACGCACTGACAAGACAAATGGAGATTTCACTAAAAGTTTAAAAAACTCAATTTAAGCCATCTAAACTGTCTAACAACATAAATTTGTCTCTGACAAGACCGTAGTTCGAGCGTTTATCACGAACACACTAGAAACTAACTCTAAAAGGTAGTTTTAGTTTAAATACTGAATGAAAAATTTAGTCTCCTCGTGATAACAAACATTAAGACTCGAAGCTGCCCCCTGTTGGTTAAAAGACGTTGACAGATGAGTTTTCTCAAAAACATCATAAAAAAGTCAGCATTTTATGGTGAAATTACCAGCTTTTAAAATTGTTCTGTACGCAAACAAAAACTCCTGTTTATTCTAAATACAAATTTTAGTATAACAGAGGTACAGACACACAATTTGTGCTCATTTTAAATACTGAAGAGATTTAAAATAACACTCAAAAAGCATTTTTTATTTGATTTTCAAATTAAATAAAATAAAAAAAATGATGGAGAACAGAGAATTTCCACATTAAGCTCTTCACATCTCTGAATTTTAAACAGAATTGGTGTGCACAACTGCACACTTTTAGTTAAAAATTGCATTTTTAACGTTTTTCTGTGTAAAATTAATGACTCCAGTTTATTTTAAATGAAAAGTTTAAAATAACAAACGAAAGTACATTTTTCACTCCAAAGAAAGCAGACCAGATTTGAACATGTCACAAGACAACAAATTGATAAAAATCACTGATTTTTATTTGAAGTAACATCATTACTGTACTGTTATGCTGAGCGCACGAACACTCGTTTATTTTAAATAAAAAATTGTTTAAAATAACGAACAGAACGTCCTTTTTCACTCCTGATAACTGTCAAATGCAGTACAAAATCAGTTTCACTGAGACTGCAAGACATCTTTTTAAAGGCATGCTCAAGCAGCATCCTGTCACATTTTAGTGAAGTCATTGCATTTAAGTCAGCCCTCTTTTATAAGCGTTTGAGTAAGAAAAAACGGAAATCAGGCTGCTTGGGTTAGTTAGTAACTGTTGTTTGAACGTAAGTTCTATTTTAAAGTTAACACTGCAAGAGTGCATTTAACTTTTACAAAGTTCATTGAGGGTAAAAACCTGAAATAAGGTACCTATGAATACTTATTACACAGTGAAACGCGTAAACCTCAGCTGATTAGTTTATTTGACTCAGTGCTACATTAAAAGTGAATATTTATTTGCAAACACTAACATGAGAACAATCTTTTGATTTTTTTCACACAAAATCAAAACTAAAAGATGGGAGATAACAATTATGATGAAGCTTTACAGCTGCTCACAGCAAAGCTTGAATTGTTAAGGCATAATAACATTCGCAGAAGGGAAACTTTTCAACAAGAAAAACTTAAGTTAAAACGTGAGATCAAACAAAATCAAAACAAAAAGATGGGAGATAACGATTGTGATGAAGCTTTACAGCTGCACACAGAAATACTTGAATTGTTAAGGCAAGATAACATTCGCAGAAGAGAAAATTTTCAACAAGAAAAACTTGAGTTAAAAAGTGAGATTGAGCAATTAAAAATAAAACGGCGTGCTATAAATGGTTTTGATGTTCGTCAACTCCCTGACCCGATCTGGTTAAAAACAAAACCAGAGCGTGAACTACATTACCAAGAAGCGGTCAAATCCCACTCGCTGGAGCTGGAAGGGACAAGTTCATCAACTCCCTCTCCTAAAAAAGGCGAGAAGAAACATGTTTTTCGAACTAACAAACCACGACAAACTGATGCCCAGGTGGACTATGAACCGCAGTGGCTCAGACAAGACCCAGAGTACCTAAAACGGTTTCAAAAGGGGGGCGCACGCCCACGACATGAAGGTGTCCGCTGGAACTATGACCCGAAGTGGTTAAGAGACCCAATATGGTTGAGAAGGACGAGCACACGCCCTGTCCCTGCACCTCGGACGAAGCTGCCCGAGATAAGCAAAAAACCACAAACGGTGGATGTCCGCTCTTTAAGTGACCCTCCGCGGTCTACACCGAGCAAAGGCCCTGCCCCTGCACTGCGGACTGGACAGTCCGGGAGTAGCAAAAGGTCACAGAAGTTCCAGAAAAAAGGCAACATACCTCTAAGCTCTGAGGAGATAGTGGACATAAGTTGGTTGTTTGAAAACTTGAATGATACAGAGGATGACCGAACTGGTACATTGAGTGACCTTGTCTTTGATAACTCAGAGCACATGGATAACTCAGAGCACACAGTTAGTGACAACAATAGCAAACGACAAAGAGAAAAACTTCTCAAAAAAGGCCTTGAGCTACAACATCAGTTTAAACAATCAGTGATGAAACAGTGCGCTGTAACTGCTGTTGAGGCTCACATGCAAAACAAAACACCCTCTGAGGTGTGCCCAGGTCAAAAGGTCGTATCACAGTCGCTAAAAGTAGGCGAGGTTCACTCTCCTATAGACAGCGAGAATAAACACCGTCGTCTCAAAGGTCCTCTGACCTCAGAAGAGGCAGAGAACATGCGTCGGTTGTTAAAAGAGTGGGATGATACTAGCGAGAATGAACACTATCGTCTCAAAGGCCTTCTGACCTCAGAAGTGGTGGAGAACACGCGTCGGTTGTTAAAAGAGTTGGATAATACTAGCAAGAATGAACAAGATTTTCAAACTGACATACACCGAAATGTTGGTACCAGTTGGAACAGTGACTCAAAATGGTTTAAAGGGAGCCCCGCCCCTGAAGCACCTCAGATTGAAAAATCTGAGACAAGCAACGAACCACAAAAGGTAGGTGTTCACTCTCTAAGAGACCCACAACGGTTCAGATCGAACCAGGTGGGTGAAAACCAAGGTCCATCGGTGGGTGGACTTCAAAAGAAATTGAAGGATGAGGACCTATACTCATGTAACTATGCGTGGTCCCAACAGAAACCCCTGAGCCTTGGAACTGCACCTCCCGCGCCTCGAACAGAACAGTTCGAGACAGGCAAAGAGTCACGAATGTCCCGGAATAATGGCCCAACACCTCTATGCTCGGAAGAGACAGAGGAAGTAAGTAGTTTGTCAGCAGATTTGAATGTTACTGTTCTTGACCAACCTGATACAATGAGTGGCGTTATCATTGATAATGACACTATCAACATTGACCAACCTGGAGCGATGTGTAGCACTGTCTTTCACAAAGACTCAGCGCACACTACTACCAACATTGCCATGGATGTTGACAGCAAACCAATTGCTGACACACAACAACATCCTGAAGGTCATGATGCTGACAGCCAACAAGATGCTGACAGTAAACAAGATTACACAGACAGAGTCACACGTGAACAGAAACGTGGGCCAAGACCTGTGAGGTTTCTGTGTAACTTTATACAAAGGGGGGTGGCTAAGAAAGCTTACCTGCCTATCACACTGGAAGGTGTCCTTGAGCGTGAAGCCCTCCTGGATGGCAGTTCTGATATAACTATTATGTCGGCCAAGCTGTTCGAGGAGCTGAGGACCGCCGCTAACGGTGTTGACATGCAAATACCCTTTGAGAAATGTGCTATTGAGCTACAGGGTCTCGCAGAGACGAGAACAACCCTAACAGCTATGGCTATGGTTCACATGCAGATTGGCGAAATGACACTACGCCACCCGGTGTACGTGTCTAAACTTGACTCATTCCCATTTTTGGTTGGCCAAGATTTTATAAACCGCTTCAACGCGATTATAGATTATGGTCGACGGAAAATGTGGAGCACAGTGAGAAAACCCCTGCCAATAAAAGTGCTTCCTAGTTGCGATACAGACTGCCTAACCGCAGGTACCGCAAAGGACACACGGGACTGCTCATCCGAGGACGAGAGCCCGGTAAGTGAACCTTCAACTACAGGTGAGACAGAAGAGACCCAAAAGTTGGACCAATCTCTGGCCCAACAAGAGAACCTCCTCTGTGAGCTGACACATTCAGCACTCCCTGACCACTGCCTACCACAGGTAGTGAAAGGTGTTGAGATCCAAGGATCCCACACCGATGACGCTGTACTGTCCTCTGGGACAGGTAATTCGGCAATCAACCAAGCTTTCAATGAAACCTTGGTTCAAGGGCATCCAAGTCCAGAAAATGACTGTCGTCCAAACGCTGACAGTCACTTGGACATCGTTGTTGCAGACTACGAGGACCCCTCTTTAGACAAGAAGGGGGTAAACTCACATTACCTACCACAGGTAGAGAAAGGTGTGGAGATCCAAGGACCCCACACCGAGGTTGCTGTACTGTCCTCTGGGACAGGTAATTCGGCTATCAGCCAAGCTTTCGATGAAACCTTGGTTCAGGAACATTTGAGTCTAGAACTAATCAGAAATGACATAGTTTTTACAGACTCAAAGAGCCCCTCTTCAGTCAAGAAGTGGGAAGACACACACAACGACAGTGACCCGTCGCAGTCTGTACAATCAGACACACCTGCGACTGCGCCGACGGTTGTGACACACCTGAATTACACGGAAAGAGGTAAACGTAAGAAGATACGTTGGCCAAAACCTAAACGATTCCTGTGTACCGTCTTCTCTCAGCTGCGCGAACAGCTTAAACTAAACGGTGGCATCCTAACTTGTGCCCATGGACGGACGTCCTCACCTGTGCTCGTGGTCCCCCATGACCAAAGGGGGGTGATGTTAGGCCATGCCAAAGACAAAGATTTGAATGTACACCTCAGAAACACTTTTGCTTTCGCCCAGAAAAACCTGGAAAAATCCGCTGAAGGACGTAAGGCGTACTACGACCAGAAGGCCTCTCACAATGAACTCCAAGTGGGAGACAGAGTCTGGTACTATACGTTCGCTCCAGCAACCGGGAAAGGAGGGTCCGAGACCGGAACTCTCGCCCGCAAACTAATGCCCAGGTGGACTGGACCTCATCTGATAACAGACAAAGTGTCCTCAGTCGTCTACGAAATCAAAATCAGCAAAGGCCGCAAAGAGCCAATTGCTAAATGGGTACATCGAAATCAGATCAAACCTTACAAGGCGTTCAATGACTCCACAAAAGACAAAGATCTCACAAACACACCGACTTCATGGGATAATAAGGTCGTCCAAACACAAGTTAGTAAATAAACTAATCAGGTTTAAACTACCGTATTTCCCACCCTATAAGTCGCATTGTCCAATTTGAACTTAGAAACGCTAAGCCTAAAACCCACAACAAAAAACTAACCTTAACAACCGTTTAAATCCACGAGATTTAATTTGACCTCGGTCATAAAGTTGAGACCTGTTTTTCTTGTGTGTTGCACTTTGGAATCTGACGACAAGAGTGTGTCGAAGCAGTGAAACGTTGTTTCCTTGTTGTTTAGTCATTACTGTTGTCATTAGTTGAGATATTGTTTTGGTTCTGAACACTCCCAGCCAAAAAGGTTTTGTATTAACATTGGTTAATGAATGATATGGATTTAACTATGCCAACATGCAGTTCGTTTTGTTAAATCTCAATCGTCGAAGAGTCAATGTAGTTTAAAGCTACTCAAGGTACAATAAACTACACTGGTCTCATAATTTCTAAATTGAACCGATTCGATCGTTTCTATTCTAGATTGTCTATTCATTTTGATGAGTCTCGCCATAGACTTCAAAATTTATTAGGAATACCAAATCCTACGTCGTTCGTCTAAAAGACAACAGACATTTAGATCAAACTATATTTCATTTTATTTTAGTTTAACCTAAACTAAGTAATGAATGGAGGAATAGTTTGGAATTAGAGGCCTTCGTTACAGAAGCCCTCCAAAATTTTATAGGTACAGATCCCTATATCTAATTTTACAGAATTGATCCACCCCTTAATTGGTAATTGTAGCTGATCTAAACCATGATAGCTTACATACCAGGTGCATATAGGTAAGGCTTAATGTAAAATCCCAATCATAAGCCCACCTTAAAAAACCACATAATTGCATGACACATAGAACCAGAGTGGCACTGACTGGAAACCAACCAGCCAACAACCTTCGATGTGGGACCTGCAGCTCCAACGCTTGGTCTTCAACCTCCATCCAAGGGTCGCCTCCTCTGCGTCAATCGAGGGATCCCCTCTACATGCTGATTATGAAAACAATTGTTGCTGATCAATCAACAAAACTAATCGTTGTGGAATTACCGCTGTGGATTATAAGACTTTGTTTCCCAAAGGATCACAGACTTTGTTTGCCAAGAGTTAACAGACTCAGTTTTCCAAGGGATTAAAAGCTTTTCGCAATGGGATTACCTCCGAACAGTATGGAATTTCCAAAAACTTTATGGGATTATAATTTTTGATTTTTCTTTTCCACTTGCTGGATTACTTCAAGATCAAAGACAGTTCAAGGTTTCCTTTCGTGTTGGACCCCATCCCCAAGGACTGGCGATGGCTTCCAAAAGGGGGGAGATGTAATGGACCTACCCAGGGTCAAACTAAGGTTTTTGAACTGTCCAGTGATGACCTTTACTGACCTCTCAGTAAAGCAAGACATTTACTACAAAATCATTCATTTAGCTGTAATCTGATAAATATAGTCACCAAAAGAGACTATTTCTATCTTTGATTTTAGGCTGATGTGATCAAAAGAATAA
>JBBPBX010081093.1:5213-16025 GCA_038048925.1 Garcialebias charrua | reverse complement strand
ATATTTTCTCACGGTAACCTGTGCATTCACCAAATGGGTAGAATGCCTACCAGCTCCTAACGATACAGCACAAACTACTGCTATGTTGTTAATGAATCATATATTCTCAAGGTTTGGACTTCCCCTTAGGGTGAACTCAGACCAAGGTACACACTTCACAGGTGAAGTGATGAAAGAACTGTGGAAGACGCTAGGCGTCAAGGCCAACTTTCATGTCGGCTACCACCCACAGGCTTCAGGCCAAGTAGAGAGAGCAAACAGAACTGTGGTGAGTATTTTGAAGAAATACGTGGCTGCAAACCACAAGGACTGGGACGTGAAACTCCCTCTGGTCCTCATGGCCATAAGAGCCACTCCACACACATCAACTGGCATCTCTCCCTTCGAGATGATGACCGGTCGACAAATGACTCTCCCTCTACACCTGTTGTACCAACCAGGCGACGCCGCCATGGCGACAGCCTACACTACACAACAATACATGAAAGATTTGAATGTACACCTCAGAAACACTTTTGCTTTCGCCCAGAAAAACCTGGAAAAATCCGCTGAAGGACGTAAGGCGTACTACGACCAAAAGGCCTCTCACAATGAACTCCAAGTGGGAGACAGAGTCTGGTACTATACGTTCGCCCCAGCAACCGGGAAAGGAGAGTCCGAGACCGGAACTCTCGCCCGCAAACTAATGCCCAGGTGGACTGGACCTCATCTGATAACAGACAAAGTGTCCTCAGTCGTCTACGAAATCAAAATCAGCAAAGGCCGCAAAGAGCCAATTGCTAAATGGGTACATCGAAATCAGATCAAACCTTACAAGGCGTTCAATGACTCCACAAAAGACAAAGATCTCACAAACTCACCGACTTCATGGGATAATAAGGTCGTCCAAACACAAGTTAGTAAATAAACTAATCAGGTTTAAACTACCGTACTTTCCCACCCTATAAGTCGCATTGTCCAATTTGAACTTAGAAACGCTAAGCCTAAAACCCACAACAAAAACTAACCTTAACAACCGTTTAAATCCACGAGATTTAATTTGACCTCGGTCATAAAGTTGAGACCTGTTTTCTTGTGTGTTGCACTTTGGAATCTGACGACAAGAGTGTGTCGAAGCAGTGAAACGTTGTTTCCTTGTTGTTTAGTCATTACTGTTGTCATTAGTTGAGATATTGTTTGGTTCTGAACACTCCCAGCCAAAAAGGTTTTGTATTAACATTGGTTAATGAATGATATGGATTTAACTATGCCAACATAAAATGAGGCTATTTTAAAACAAAAGCTTACTTTTGTTGAAAGACTAAAAATGTTCATCCCTCGATCATAGCGTTTGTAGTGTCTGAGGAAAAGAGTCCAAATTTGCATTGACACTGCCCAACGTCTGCAGTCTCAGAGGAAACGATCAGGGCAACCTTCTGCGCAGTAAACAAACTATTAGCAACTTCCTGTGAGACAAAGACCACAACTGTACTCCTGCTTTTAGCCAAACTCCATCTTTTTTCTCTTCTTTCAATGTTGCAGAAAGAAAAAACACGAGATCCAAACCAGCTGCGTCACTGAAGTTTAGGCTGGAGTTCCTTAAAAAGCATCTCAGAGCAATAATTTGTGTTGCAGCTTTATGTAGTTTACCATATTTTCTGGCCTATAAGTTGCACCTTTTTGCCTAATTTGCATACCCTGTGACTTATACGCCGAAGCAACTTATTCATGTTGTTTTCCCATATTTATAAACCAATTTTTGGCTGCGAGAGGACGTTTTCATTCATTCTGACGTGGAAAATATTGAACACTACCATTTTCAGCTGCTAGATGGCACTCGAGTAGTATGGCATGCCGTTGTGTCATGTAATAGGTAAAAGTGGCTATTAATGACACAATCGGCTTGCCACAGTCTGCCACCTTCGTACAGCTCTGGGATCATGTCTGGAGCAAACATTAAATCAACTTTATTTTGCTGCGCCGCCCCAGCAAAATGCTTTTAATTTGACCACCGAAGTGCATTTATTAAGTAAAAGTTAGACTGAGACACACCTTTACTATAATTTCAAACAAACTAACAGATATTTTTAGGTGTTTATCTTGTTAATGTTCAAAGAAACGCACCGCAAGTCGTCCCTCTGTGCGCTCCCGCATCCACAAATCAACTTTTGAAATGCAGCTGATTTGACCGTCGAAGTGCATTTATTAAGGAAAAGTTGGACTGAGACTATACTTTACTATAATTTTGAGCAAACAAATAATTGTTTTTCAGTGTTAATCTAGTTGGATTTTTGTTGAAGTCTTCCGGTGCATGCTCCCGTGGCCGCCATTCGGCAGCCAATCGATTTTTGGCACAACACCAGCCCATGTTCTCAGGTGGTCAGCGGTGATGCATAAAAGATGCGACTTATACGGCGAAGCAACTTATTTATGTTTTTTTTCCCCACTTTATTGGACTGATGCAACTTATACGGCAGTGCAACGTGTCTGGCGGAAAATACGGTACATCAAAACGGATAAGAAACGATAAAGTGCCAACCGTTGAGAAAGAAGTATCACAGTGGATACGTTTTTCTTCTAATGGAAAAAAACTGCAGGATGTGTGTGTCTCAAAACAAAAATAAATTGTTTAAAATTACAATGTTTTATGCCCAAACTCCAGCATTAGGTGCCCTTTCAGTACAATCATGTTGTCAATAATAATAATACTGTACACAATAAGTACCCTTTAAATGAATAAATCATGGTGTCAATACTAATAAGACACAATACCCTTTAAACGAGTAAAACACACAACTCTGTCAGTGAAGAACATGAGATGTGGGTCCTACAATATGACCCCAGGATGGCCATTAATGAACTTGTTGTGTTGTAGGCTGATCATCAGGAAGGTGACTCATATTTAAAAATAAATTAGAGCATTTTTTTCAAGCAGATATTGTTTTATTACAATGGTTTATGTGGCTCACACAGGGTTTGGTTTTACTCACAAACTTGACTATATTGAGTCACAATCCAAGAAAAGAACATTGTTAGAGAGAAGTTTAGAATATATATATAGAAAATAAACATCCATAATTGTAATCACAGTTAACTGCCTGCAAAGCTGCAGGTAAAATTATTAATTCTAAACTTTTATTATTTATGCTCACAAAACCAAATCCAATGTTAAGATTGAGTAACTTCAAAGAAAAAGGTCATTGCATTAAATATACTTTTTGCAAAGTTAAGAGAATTGGACAGAAAATTTCACGAAGAAACAAAATTGGCACAATATATTTGTCATATCAATAGTTAATGTGTCCTTAAATTAAAATAATTCAAGCAAAGTTGATGTCATCTAGTGACTAAGTTATACGTTAAGCCATGTTTGTTTACCTGCAGCGAGCCTTCTGTAGATCATGTGGCTGAAACTTCTACATGTTTTGTTTTATTGTTTTGTTTACATTGAGTGTGGATCCACATTTATGAATCAAAATATCTGAAACACCATCAGAGTAGACTCTTTCAAACTGAACCATTGACATGTTTAATGCTTGATTTAATGAATACAGTAGATTCAGATGTACAAAGTACTTTGTATTCGTATACATATATATTAATTTTTTTCCAGAATAAAAGTATGAACGAAAGCACAACTATGAGCATTAGACTTCCTGGTCCAGTTCAGAAACGATGACTCATCGAGTTCCAGTAAAAAAATAAAATAATTCAGACCAGATATATTTAAAATTTGTTATAAGTTTGAGGTAATAAGTAATTTCCTCTGGTGATTAGTGCAAAAAAACAAATCCATGATTCTCCTCGTCTGCATCATTATCAGAAACGATGACTCATCGAGTTCCAGTAAAAAAATAATAATAATTCAGACCAGATATATTTAAAATTTGTTATAAGTTTGAGGTAATAAGTAATTTCCTCTGGTGATTAGTGCAAAAAAACAAATCCATGATTCTCCTCGTCTGCATCATTATCAGCAACAATGGATGAGAGCGAGAGAGTTGGAGGAACACGAAGACGTTCAGCATGCTTCTTCATCCTTTGACGATGAGGGAGCTGATTTGTCCCGGCAACGTGTAGATGATGAGGACCAGGAAGAGCGTCAGGATGACCAGGATGAGCAGCGCTATGATGTACTTCTTGTAGTTTTTCCAGATGAGGAAGATGAAGGTCTTCATCGGGTTGATAAACCAGTTGAAGCTGGTGGTCGGACGACTGGAGAGACGAAAAGAGACGGTTTGAGTCAGTTTACGCACCTTCAAGGCTCCGTCAGGGGAAATAGTTGCTCGTTCTATCAGTTTTTATTTTATTTTATTCAAGTGATAAAGATAACGGATGTAGTGATGGAACTGTTTCAGTTGGTTTTACTTTGGTTTGTCCAGCGGCTCGGGCTCTTTGCGTGCTCGTCCCACAGGGTTGGCCTCGGCCTGCTCCAGAGCCACCAGTTGAAGCTCCGCCTCCACCTTCCCCTTAACGAAAACAGTTTATTATTGAAAAACATTATTTACAACTAGAATGTATATAATCTGTGAGTCCAAGAAGAACATTGTTAAGGTCATTTAAACTTTAGAGGAAAAATGTTCTACAGTTTCTAATCCACTTTGGTTTTTAATCACGTTTAAGTACATTTTAATGTTACATAACTCTTCCTATCCTGAGATTTAACTATAAAAAGCATGCACATGTTGAACAACTGGGAGATAAAGTTAGGGAGGCCAGACTGAGATGGTTTGGACATGTCCAGAGGAGGGACAGTGGGTATATTGGTAGAAGGATGTTAGAAATGCAGCTGCCAGGAAAAAGACACAGAGGAAGGCCAAAGAGGAGATATATGGATGCAGTTAGAGAGGACATGAAGGTAGTTGGAGTGAGGACAGAGGATGCAGAGGACAGAGTGAGGTGGAGGAGGATGACTCGCTGTGGCGACCCCTGAAAAGGGAAAAGCCGAAAGAAGAAGAAGAAGAAGAAGTTGTACAATCTGATACATACCAGATTTGTACCTGATATTTACCTAGGGTGCATATCTATGTACTTACATGGGACACACCAGGTAAGTTTGTGCTGCTGTTAGGTGTATTGTTTTTATGCTACTAGTGCTTAGCATATTTTTATTCATGTTTTTCTTAGTTCACATTTTAGATCTTATCGCTGTTTTTCTCTTACATTTTAATATTTTTGTTGGATGCAACTGGGACCCTGTGTACACAATGTCGTTGTCGAATGCCAAATAAAGAACCTTGAATCCTTGAAGTACTGTGTAAACACATGGCTCATGCCAAGTAATACCTGGTACATACAAAGTAGATACGCTGTATGTACTGTGTACCTACTTTGTAACTACCCAGTATATGTTTTACAAGTACCAAGTACATGCCATGTAAGTACCAAGTACTCACGCAATACTTTCCCAAGAAAGTACCCAGTTTGTACCAGTAAAGTAATTATCGGTACCCACCTACCATTTAAAGACCAAGCTACCGGTAGGTCAATTCAGCGCATGCTATTTATAACCGTTTTGTAGTTTTTGGAAAATATCTTTTATTTTCCAAACCTTTTCATGAAGTATTTCTCACATGACTTTGTTTAAGTTTGATCTCAGTTTTAAACAAAGTATTTGGTACCATTAATAAGAAAGTGTTTCCCAAGCTGTCGGTGTACTGGATGTCCTCTTGTCTTAGCTTGCTCCTCTTGTCTCTGCTCTTCTTCTTTTTCTTGCGTCCTTTCTTCGTGGCCTCCAGCCTCTCCTTCTCCTCCCTCTCAAAGTCCTCGGCCGTCTTCAGGCGGACCAGCGGCCACCAGCCCTTCATCTTTTTGGCGCGAAATATGGAGAAGCGAGGGCTGGCGTGGTCCTTCGCCATCTCGACGGTGCACTTACTGGACATTTTCGCTGGTCGAACCATGTTGCTGAGAGAAAGCTCTATGGAGCCTTAAAAAAACAGAGAAAATGGAGATGGTTTTAGCACAAATGTTGATATAAATGGAGTTTTTAGTTTAAAAAAAGTTATTTTAATCACACATTTTGTGCATCTGTGTGGAATGAAAAACCTTAGAAGTACAAGATGTTAAGACTACTTTAAAACATCAGAATCAGCTTTATTGTCGTTGCACCGAAGCACAACGAAATTACATTTCAGTGCAGCCTGTCCAAGAAACACAAACAATGTGGGAAGACGGGGGCGCCTGAGGCTGCAGCCTCATGAGAGACGCTGCCTTTTCTCGTTAGATAAGGAAAAGGGAACACGAGGGAAAGAAGCAGTAAAAAAATTAAAAAATCATATTTCACACTATGTCCCTAAAGGACACTGTGTGAAGTTGCAAAAAAACATCAGCACAAAAAAAGCAACATACAAAAAGGTTCACAGGACGAAGCAGGGGAAAGAGCGCCTGCCTTCGCCGAGAGCAAGAAGAAAAAAAAACATATAGGAGTTTCTAGATTTTTTTATCTACAATTTTAATTTAATTTTTTAGCTGTTTTATGTAAAACATTTACATTAAAATATGAAATAGTCACCATTCACAGTGTTATAAATAATCAAATATAAAGTAGAAAACTGAACAAATTACACAATTACCACACTGACCGTAGGATTTTATAACAGAAATATGATTTTAAGTCATTTAAAAACAAATGTGAATTGAAAAATTGTCTTACTCCATCTGTCTTCTTGGATTCAATTCTTGGATTTAATTTACACGTTACAATTTATTAACGTAATTAGAAAAGTGCTCATAATTTACTGAATGAAAACTGTGAATTTGTGCTGTAGAAAACATCGGGTGTTTTAACCAGCAATTTGAATTATGTTTTAATAAATGTAAATATTTGTAATAATTTGCTGTTTCTCACCCAGGAAGTCGTTGGCTGCGATGCGATCGTAGTCCCAGACCTGAAGGGTCAGAACAGCCGGCTGACGAAACTCGGACTCTTCCAGAGAAAAGATGGACTCCTTCTTTTTATACACCACCTCCTTCTACAAGAGGAGAAAATATGTATTGTATTTTTAATACTGTCAACATACAACCTCATATTTGTTCATATGTAGTTGTGTTACTTCTGCAAACACCCTAATCCAGAGTCCTAGAAACACCAAGAAAAGCAGATTTATATCACACAGCATCACAGTACCTCAGTGGGAAGGTAGTCGAAGCGGAAAATAAATCTCCAGTTGAAGTTTCCCTCTCCAGTCAGGGAGTTGAAGTGGACATCAGTCTCCTGTTTGTCTCCGTCCAGTCCTTTTATCCAGCTGCAACACAGAAAGCTTTCACAGTTGAGCGGGGACTGGACCACTGAACCTGATGATACTGGGGAGAAATGCCTGTGAGGCCGAACCCTTTCATGTAGATGTCAGAGGACGGGTCGCCCGTGAACGGGTTGACGTCGTCCAGGAACACGTCATCCGTGTTCCAGATGATCACTCGCAGCTCGTATCTGCCACAATAAAAGCATCAGAAGTGAAGTGTCATTCTGACTTTTGCATTTTGTTGTTTTGATCTCGGTTGTCTGCTGACGTACTGTTCAGGTAGGCGTGGCTTTATGTCAACAGGGGGCGGGGCTGGGATATCAGTGGGAAACATGTCGACCCACATATGAAGGTAACCCTACAACACACACGTTGATGGTGACATTCAGTCGTACCAAAAGTTGTTCTTGATGTTTGCTGGATACCTGTGGAAGCCCAGGATTGTCCTGGTTCTGCAGAGACCGGATCTCCACATGTTCTGGGACCAACGGAACAGCTCCAGGGAGGAACTCTCTCATCTCCCCCCAGCGCTGCAGCACACTGAGAGCTGAATGCTCCTCCATCTCTGCCTCCTCCTCCAGGGACCGCTGGTTCTTCTTCAACAGACCTGAAAAACAACAGTAGAACTCCGGTCTTGTCATCCCTTCACCCACTCCTTGACTCTGGACTGACTTTAAAACCTTTTTGTTTCCTTTTAAGTTTTAGATGGGCTGGCATAATCTTGTTTTTTTTGAAGATTATTATTGTTTGAACTAATTGTTTTGAAGGAAAAAAGGGGGGCAGATATAATAATATTTTTCTTCTTTCTGCTACCTTTCATTTAATATTTTGTATGTTATCGTTTATGGGATTGTTTTGTATTGTACAGGTAGTCCTCGACTTATGACGGCCTCGAGTTACGACGTTTTGTGGTTACGACGCACCACCCATTAAAAAAAAACTATTATTTTGAAAATGTCTATTTTGAAGCCGATTTACGCAGTTTCCGGCAGTTTCCGGTTTAGCTGCGGAGGCTAAAGCTTGCCCTGTAATCTCTAAAAAAGCTAAGTCTGGTCCTCTGGACATTCAAAAAACAAAACAAAACTTGTTGTACCAAGCTGGACAGGCAGCAGCTGTGGAAAACTAGCTGTTTTATGGACGGCGGTTTTACAACATAAACGAATGGAGAATCCGGAGGAGGGACGGAGGAACGAGGAAATTGCTTCACCAGCATTCCAGAGTAGGAAATTAACTCTTTTTTTCCCCCTTCATTATGGCTCTGAAATGTATGTGTTTTTTGAGAATTATGTAAGGTACTGTGTTAGGATAGGCTAAGTGCTTGGTAAAATACAGTATTGTACGTATAAGGTGCAGTTTGGACGTATGTTTCGAGTTACGTCGAAATTCGACTTACGAAGGAGCGTAAGAACGGAACTCCGTCGTAAGTCGAGGACTACCTGTATTTTAAAATGAATAAAATTTATAAATGAATTAAATAAATAAATATTTTGCAGATTTTATGAGCAAGCGCACAGCAAAAAGTGCACATTGTCCAACCAAACCGTTTCTCCTGTGTTTCCATGGAGGACTTTGACCCTTTTTATTGTTTTGTTTTAAATATGCTTTATAAATAAAATTCACCTCGATCTAGTCATACAAGCATTAAACATAACTTTAGCACTGTAATAGTACATGATCCTGCTATTAAATGTCTTCCTCTGGGTGATTAGATTGATACTGCATCTGGTGACATCCGCCTGTCTCCCTACCTGTGTGTCTGTCGCTCCTACCTTCAGGTACAGCGTCTGGTGGTATTTTGAAGATCTTGTTGAGTACTTTCACTTCAGATGTTCTGTACTCTGGAGACGGGATCCCGTTCTTCCTGCAGAGCTCAGTCAGGATCGTTGACGGCTTCTTCGCATCACGCCACTTGTTGTAACCGTCACTTTGAAAAGCAGAAAGACAGGCAGACTTAAACGAGCGCAGACTAACACCAGTGTAGAGTCAGTGCAGTGTCGCTGCAACAGGAAAGGTACAAACATGTGATAGGGCGAATAATATTTCATAGCATTAAAGGGCGGAAAGTACGGTAACTGATGCTAACAACATTTGACATCTGTTGTTAATGTGCTTTAAGCCTGGCACCGATGGGATGTTGCAATATTCAATGTGGTTTTGGCACTAAAAATCCTTGTGTAGTTTGGATATTAGTTTTTTTGACTGAGCTAATTCTAGATTACATATATTTTTGTGTTAACATCCTATGACGATTATAAATGGCACTTTAACCTCAGTTCATTATTATTATTATTATTATTATTATTGTTATTATTGTTATTATTTGTACTGACGTATCATAGTAAAGAGCAAGACCACAGGATGCCAGATGTCGGCTGTAGAACCGGTTCTCCAAGTCAACCCGAGTCTCGCCGATGACATCGTCAGCTCCGATGAGATCATGGTCCATAACCGTGATGACCAACTCCGTCTCCAGTGGGAAGGACACGGTGAGCTCAAACACCCTGAAATGTGAAGTTGTACATTTAGAGAGACACACAGAGACAGGTGGACAAACTGAGACAGAACGGCACCGACTCTCCAAACGTTGGGTTGAGCTGTTTGGGGATGTATCGATCTTTGGTGTCCAGACTTTGGTCCCCCACCTTGACTATCAGGTATGGGTCAGCCTTACCATTCGGGTCCGTGGGGGCCAGACTGGTGGCCTGCAGGACACAAACAAACAATAGATGCAGAACACAAAGCAAGACTGTGCATTTATCTGTTTTAAGCACAATAATGGAAACTCGTCAACTGTCCATGTGAGGCAGAGGCAGGCAGGTACCTTCACAATGTAAACTCTGACTAAGAGTTTTATTGGTGAGTTTCTGGGGAGTCCATTAGTGATCCGACACGTGGTGTCCTCTTTGTCTTCTGGATCAATGGGATAAACCAGGAAGGAACCCTGGAGAAGAAAATGACAAAACAATCAACTCTGTTCAACAGAAACACAAACTGATGAACGAACGCAGAACTCCTTCAGCGTTACTTTATATTTTCCCATCTGCCTCTCCTGGTCATCATCATCATCATCATCAGAGGTTGCTCTGCCTTTTTGCAGAGGAAAGGTTTTCAGCCAGTCCTGAAACTGTCTGAACTCTGACTCCAGGTCACCTACGTACAGCTGAACACAAACACACGAGATAACAACACTTTATAATCAGTGGCGGCTCGTGAACTGTCCACCAGGGGGGGCTATTTCTAAAAAATAAAAATAAAAAAAACGTTCCAAGTTCAAATCGTGTTTATCAAATGCAGATTAACACAAGGTCAACAGTACAATTAAATGCTCAGGATGAGAAGAACCAATTTTACTCACTAAAACAACAAAGAACAAACAAACAAAATACTAAAGTATGCAATAAAGGTACAAAATAAAGTACCAACAAATTAAAAAGTAATTATAATACTGTATTTACAAGGTCCTAAAGACAGTAAACAACAACATGGTAGAATTTCAACGGTGCAACAGGATGTATTTCAATAAACAAGTATTTCAAGGTTGTAATATAAGCTATATACTGTGTGTGTGTATGTATATATATATATATATATA
>JBBPBX010081090.1:4158-16025 GCA_038048925.1 Garcialebias charrua | reverse complement strand
TAAATCAGCTGATTTTGCAAGGTCACGGCACGGATCAAACCTTCACACTGGCTCGGAAGCTTTGTCAAGGCCAAAACTGCTGCCGATGCCTTCTTCAATTTTCGATAGAGCAGAGCCCCACCGATGCCAAAAAGCAGAGTCCCTGCTATCATAAATCCAATTATGTAAATGTCTTCAACATCTTCCTGAGACATGACTGTAAGACACATCACCTGCCACACTCCCCACAAGTCCATGATGTATCCCGCAGTGTGCGTCTCAGCTGGACATGCCGGTTCCCCAGGACCTTGTCGTTTTGTTGAAAAAATCTTGTCAATAGAGTTGATCGTCCATGATACCAAAGCCGTAATCTTAATTTACGTTTGGGAGATGAGTACCTGAGGAGCTTCAGACACACACAGAGAGCAGAGCAGGGAGAAGGAAGCCTTGTATCTGTGACTTTCCTTCCCTCCAGTGATTATGGTGATTATATTTACATGAATGCTCCTACAAGCACCCTGCATATGTTGTCTATCATGGTGCACTAAGATTCACAACCGGCTGTGATTATTGTACCCACCACTGCACCCAGTATTCACTGGTTAACTGGACATCATTAGTCTAAAAAAGTTAATTCTGGTCCTCTGGACATTCAAAAAACAAAACAAAACAAAACCCCCAAAAATGTAGAAACGTTTCGTCTTTCATCCGAAAGATGTCTTCAGTCTGAGATGCTGTATTCAGCTTATTCTTATAAATAGCACCTTCTCATAGTGGATCAAACAGTTTGCTGCTGACAGCCAAAACCAGCTGCTCACATGGTTTTGGCTGGTTTTGGCTGTCAGCAGCAAACTGTTTGTTCCACTATGAGAAGGTGCTATTTATAAGACTGAGCTGAATACAGCACCTCAGACTGAGGAAGTCTTTCAGAGGAAAGATGAAACGTTTCCACAATTTTTTGATTTTTTGAATTTTTTTTATGTCCAGAGGACCAGAATTAACTTTTTTAGATTTTTTTCTACCTGGTTTATTGAGCATGCATCAGGATATAGATGGACATCATCAACTTCACACAGACTCTTCCACTGGTACATTTTCATCTTTAAATCACTTCTTGGTCTGCTGCCTTCATACATCTCCTCCTACATGTCTCTGCGTGAGTGCAGCTACAACGTGTGCTCTCAGGACATGATTACATGCAGTGTCCCCTCAGTGCAGAATGAAGTTGGCAAAAGGGTATTATCCTACTCTGCTCCTTTTTTCTGGAATATCTTATGAAAAGATCTGAAGCTCTCGACCTTGACCATGTGGCTTTAAACAACTACCAGCACTGGTTCTCCTCAAGGGTGTGTTTTATCTTCACTGTTATTTATTCTGTACACAAACTCCTGCAGAAGTACTTTCCCAAATAGACATTTAATTAAATACAGTAAGCTTATGACATGGCCCTGGTTAGCCTCTTAAACAACAAGGAAGAGGAGCATGGACCAGTTCTGGACTTCTTCATTAATTTGTTCCAAAAATATATATAAAAAATTGGTTCAGAACACGAAATAAAACAAAATAAATGACAAGAAAGTTCATGCTCAACAATCCAGGTACCAAATCCAATAACAGAAATGTTTCACCCTCCATCCGGAGGGCATCATCAGTCAGAGGAGTTCCAGCAAACTGTTTCCCCACCAAGCAGATAACACTTTAAGTGGACCAACCAGTTTGCTGGAGCGAAGAAAAGAAACAACTATTGACTTCCAGAAGGTTCAGTCATTCTCTCCAACCACCATCAGGAGCATATTGAAACTGTCTCGTGCTACAAGTACCTGGGCGTGGTTCTGGACTGTCACTTAAAGTGGGACTCATGGGCTGACCTTATTAGCACCAAGGCTCAGCAGAGGATGTATTTTTAAAGAAACTGTGTTCTTTTAGAGTCAATAACTCAATGCTTTTAATGTTTTATTCTGCTTTTATTGAAGATATTTTAAGGTTTTGCAACATCTGTTGGTTTGGCAATGCTACAGAGGCTCAGAAGAAATCCTTGAGAAGTATAGTAACTACAGCCAGCAAACTGTTAGGGACCACTCTGCCAAGTATGGAAAACATATACATGGACAGAGTTATGAGGAAGACAAACAAGATTATAACAGATGACACACGTCCCCTAAGATCCTCATTTGAGTTGCTTCCTTCAGGGTGAAGGTACTACCTTTCTTTATTCTCAAGAAAAACACAAAATTGTATTTCATACTACAAGGAATTAATTTATTAAATAATAAAAAGGTATCATGAATTAGTGAGCTCAAACTCCTTTGCTGTAATAATGGATATTAATGTCATTTTTGTATATGTATGTCCTTTATGTAAAGGCCTGCTGACAATGCTGCAAACTAATTCCCCACGGGGACAAATAAAGCTATCTATCTTAAGCATTGGTTAATAATAATAATAATAATAATAATAATAATAATAATAATAATAATAATAATGAATTCAATTTATAACGCACTTTTCATTAGTGAAAATCTCAAAGTGCTACACACATTGAATGCTACACACATTCATACACCGGTAGCGGCAGACTACCATGCAAGGTGCTTTCCATTCCTACCGGGAGCAACTTGGGGTTAAGTGTCTTGCCCAAGGACACAACGACACATGGTGTAGGGAACTGGGATTTGAACCGCCAACCTTCCGATCGGGGGACGACTGCCATTACCACTAAGCCACGGCCGCCCCGTGTTGTTGGACTACTGGTAAGAACCTATACAGACATGTTCCTGTTTTTGTTTTCTATATTCGCCTTATAATCTAGCTGTTTTTGCTACTTTTTTGCGATCTTATTTTAATTTGTTAAAAAAAAACTGTATGCCTCTTTTATGAATGTCTATTGCTATCATTGTTGTCCACTGTTGTCATCACTCTTTGTTGAAATCAGGTCGCTCTTGTAAATGAGACCTCGGCGCTCAATGGGATTAACCTGTGTAAATAAAGGTTGAATGAAAAAACAAACTAAAAAAACATTTCCATGTAAACATAGCTACTATGTCTTTTGGTTGACCTGGGAACACCTTGGAATTGTCTCAGAAGAGCTGAAAGACGTGGCTGTGGAAAGAGATGTCTGGGCCTCCCTGCTCAAGCAGCTGACCCTGTGACCTGACTTCAGAATAAGAGAAAGATAATGGATGGATGGATGGAACTTTTTCCACTTTCTGGGGGAGCATACACATTGAACCTTGGCTGGTTTTCTAATTTGTCTTTTATCATTATCAAGGCTGGATTAACCATATAGGCAACTGGGCAAGTGCCCAGGGGCCCACAATTTTTTAAAGGGCCCAGGGCAGAGAGGGCACAAGCAAAATATCTACCATTGTTATCTCCTGCTTTACTTGGAGCTCTGCGCTACACAGAGTTACTGCTGTGCTTTAGCCCCGCCTCCTCCCAGCGCTGCTGCAGCTCTCGTTTTTTTGTTGTTGTTTTTTTAAGTCGGATCCTCTACGGCGCAACCTGTCAATCAACCCAGAAGGCGTGCCAGTAACTGACCAATCAACAACCTCAATTTGTCCCGAAGGTAAACGCTCCTTACCTGCTGACAAGCTCATCAGTTTTTTCCTTGAGAAACTTATTGATTTAATTAAAACCAGTGCTTTAAGTGGGCCGGAACTCACCGGTACCCAGTTCCGCCACTTCTAAAATTTAACCCTGACAGTACCGGGACTTTTTTTAAGCGTAAGGTGCGTTCCGGAACTTATTTTCGTCTTCTCCACTTGAAAGACCCGTGGCAGATTAGAATGCATCATTTCCCCCGACTGGATTTCAAGAAAGAGTAATGCATCTTCACAACAATAAAACATCTTTGGTGGAGCGCGTCATTTTGGCCAATCACAACCTCAGGATAGACAGGGGGAGGAGACGACAGCGAACTCTGTAAAAAAACAAAAACAAACTCTGCAGCGCGACAGAGCGCGAGGGAAGCGGAAGTAACTCCTCCAACGTGTGGGTAAAGTTAATATTTTTATACATGCAGTGGAGTGTAACCATTGTTTAGTATGGCATGTTGTGTTACAAATAAAACTAAATAAAAATTAACAAAATAACAGTCAATTGCACCCCTAAAGCCACTGAGATAAAGTATCACATTAATTTAATTACCACAGGAGTGAATTTAAAAACAGGATGATGTCTATATGAACTAGTTGAATGAGGTGTCTCTAAAATATCCTGATTCATGATCAATAATAATTTAAACAATTTTTTAATCTGTCCACAGGACCTGACTTTATTTTGTTAGATGTCTCTAAAATAGTTAGTGAATCATGTTTACATGTAGGTAAACATAGATGTTTAACAACTTGTTAAAATACACAAGAATGCAGGAAATGGCATCTACTTTATTCAAAATTTCTGGCAAAACATCTTCACCAGCATATTTAAGAAACTAGTTTTTACTGTTAGTAAGTAAGTTTTATTTATATAGCACATTTCACAGACATGAGAGTCACATAGTGCTTTACAAAAGGAAAAATAAAATCACAGAAGTACTATACAAAAAGGTAAAACATAACAAACTCTAAAATCAATGTACAAAATTAACCAAAAGCCTGTCTGAAGAGATAAGTCTTAAGTTTTTAAATGCATCTGTTGACTCGGAGCAGCGCATTGTTAGCAAAATGTTCTGCTGTATTTGACTTGCTGCTGTTGTTGGTTGTTAATTTTTTGGTTGACACAATCTTTCCTATTTATGTCCTCATTAAATTAGGTTAGTAAATGACTTTTACTTGAAGCATGTTAAAAAATTACAAAATCTTTCGGGGGGGGGTTGGCGCAACGTTTGTCACCTTTTTCATCCCTTCTGAGTTTGCAGGTATGCATATTATTATGACTTTAGGGAGGGTACCGGAACTTATTTTTTTCCACTTAAAGCACTGATTAAAACTATAAGTTTTATCTGTTGTGAGATGATTCTAGCAGTTTTGCAGTTCTATTTCATCCCTACTGACTGCCAGAGGGCAGTGCTGAAAGCACTGAATGAACGTTCCCTTCGCGCATGCGCTATTCGAGTAATTATATCAACGACGTTGTAGTGGGCATGACCGTGTCCACTTTGATACACCTGTGTATTTTTGAACTGTTCCAGAGATGACCTTTACTGACCTCTCAGTAAAGCAAGACATTTACTACAAATTATTCCATTAGTTGTAATCTGAGAATATAGTCACCAAAAGAGACTATTTCTATCTTTGATTTTATTCTAATGTAATCAAAAGAATAACTTTTGTCATTTTCATGATATATGTTATATGCTGTTATTCTTTAAATGTGAAACATCAATGTGTCATTTCTGCAAATGAAAAGGTGTCAAAGTTCAGCTAAAATGTCAAACTGACTTATACAGAAATTGTTTTTGTCGAGTTTCAGCTAAAACTCTCATCTAGCGTCTGAAAGTCTCTCACTCAGATACTTTTCCTAAACAATTTCCTTCTCTGCGCTGAATTTCACCTTGAATAGTGATAACAAGTGGACCAATGAAAAAGAGACAAGTTTCTCTCATCTCGGATCTTTCCTTAAGTTCTAAGCTGTTGCTGGAACGGCTGAGTTTGCTGGGAACTTCAAGACATGAAGACGTCCCAAAGAGCTGAATGAATGCCTGTCACCCGCTAAGGACTCGTCATCCAGCTGGGACTAATAACAGGCTGTTATGAGTCCACTTCGAAAGAGCGTAAGCTCAAAACTTTGTTTATTCCTTCCTGGAATAAGTTTATCTTGAAGTCAGAGGCCAGGAGCTGACGCATTTTCTGATGACCAACGCGGAACCCAGGAGACGTTGAAAACGTAAACTAGAACCAGTTTTGGACGTGCTGGGCCTGAAGGACTCTGTGCATCTGAAGGCTGGTGTCATTTCTTTATCAGACTCGTCGTCGAAGGTAAAGAGCTGTTTACAAAACGTACCTGGATTTTAGCAGAAGTCGGATGGAAGTGTCACTTTTGGTATCATGCTCAAGACAATTTCCTGTAAACCATCTCTCCATCTTTCCTCCTATCCTTTCCCTCAATTCTAAGCTGGAAACTATTTAAGCTAAAGAGCCCTCAGACTAAATATGTTTAACATCCAGTATTGAAGTCTGTTGTGTTAAATTTAAGTGTGCTGACGTATTAAATTGAAAGAAAGTGAAATCATGTCAATCAAGTGTAATGGTGTTAATTTAGTGATTTATTTTAAATAAATGGTAGTGTCTTTGGCATACCAACTAAGTTAACGTGTCCATTGTCACTCTATGGCTTTATTTATTTATCCATCATAAAGATCACAGAAATATTGGGTAAACTGAAAAAGAAAGAATCCGTGAAATTACTATTCAATCTGAATAAGTAAATTAATTAAGGTAAAGAGGCCAGTATTAATATTGACCTCCTCATAATCCTTTACATCTGGTGGCACCGTACGAGTTTTCTGAAAGTTTATTGATAAATCTGTGATCTCTCATGAACTGTAACGTCATGTTTGCATAAGAGGATCCAAGTTTTAAACTCTGAGGATAATAATTTTTGGCTGAGGTGTTCAAAGCAGGCAGATTCTGCATGTTTTTATCATTTGAGGCTGAGGGATTGTTATTCGTTCAACTCTTTTACACGCTGTTGGAAGCTTTTAGGTGAGGTTTTTGTCAGCCCGTGGTCTGTGGGGGTTCTGGTTCCGGTCCAGTTCACACAGACTCCTGTACAAAGCTTTGTTTGACCGCCGAGTCAAAAGCCTGAAAAGCTGTTATTAACATCAAAAAGATTGCTGTGCTGGTATTTTACATATTAGAGCAGGTCAAAGAAGCATATAACTGTTAGAACGGTGTCGGATAGTGGTTCTGAAACCCGAATTCTGCTTCCTTAAAGTGGACGGAACCGACTTTGAACGCGGCTCCGAAGAGAGTCCGTGTTGTGTTACAGTTGAAGTGCTGTGTTACTGAGCGTAGCTAAGTTGTGCCTGTTTTAAATGTGATTGCCACGTTTCAGAATTTTGGGAAGTTAATTTGAAGCGTTTGAGTGGTTTAAGAGTCTATAAAGTTGTGTTCTGTTGTGCTAGGGTAACGTTAAAGAGCTACGTGTCCAACACGTTTTGTTTATGAGCTGTGATTGGATGAACAAGAGCTGTGAACTGTGGGCATGACCGTGTCCACTTTGATACACCTGTGTATTTTTGAACTGTTCCAGAGATGACCTTTACTGATCTCTCAGTAAAGCAAGACACATACCACAAATTATTCCATTAGTTGTAATCTAAAGAACATAGTCACCAAAAGAGACTATTTCTATCTTTGATTTTATTCTAATGTAATCAAAAGAATAACTTTTGTCATTTTCATGATATATGTTATATGCTGTTATTCTTTAAATGTGAAACATCATTGTGTCATTTCTGCAAATGAAAAGGTGGCAAAGTTCAGCTAAAATGTCAAACTGACTTATACAGAAATTGTTTTTGTCGAGTTTCAGCTAAAACTCTCATCTAGCGTCTGAAAGTCTCTCACTCAGATACTTTTCCTAAACAATTTCCTTCTCTGCGCTGAATTTCACCTTGAATAGTGATAACAAGTGGACCAATGAAAAAGAGACAAGTTTCTCTCATTTCGGATCTTTCCTTAAGTTCTAAGCTGTTGCTGGAACGGCTGAGTTTGCTGGGAACTTCAAGACATGAAGACGTCCCAAAGAGCTGAATGAATGCCTGTCACCCGCTAAGGACTCGTCATCCAGCTGGGACTGATAACAGGCTGTTATGAGTCCACTTCGAACGAGCGTAAGCTCAAAATTTTTATTTATTCCTTCCTGGAATAAGTTTATCTTGAAGTCAGAGGCCAGGAGCTGACGCATTTTCTGATGACCAACGCGGAACCCAGGAGACGTTGAAAACGTAAACTAGAACCAGTTTTGGACGTGCTGGGCCTGAAGGACTCTGTGCATCTGAAGGCTGGTGTCATTTCTTTATCAGACTCGTCGTCGAAGGTAAAGAGCTGTTTACAAAACGTACCTGGATTTTAGCAGAAGTCGGATGGAAGTGTCACTTTTGGTATCATGCTCAAGACAATTTCCTGTAAACCATCTCTCCATCTTTCCTCCTATCCTTTCCCTCAATTCTAAGCTGGAAACTATTTAAGCTAAAGAGCCCTCAGACTAAATATGTTTAACATCCAGTATTGAAGTCTGTTGTGTTAAATTTAAGTGTGCTGACGTATTAAATTGAAAGAAAGTGAAATCATGTCAATCAAGTGTAATGGTGTTAATTTAGTGATTTATTTTAAATAAATGGTAGTGTCTTTGGCATACCAACTAAGTTAACGTGTCCATTGTCACTCTATGGCTTTATTTATTTATCCATCATAAAGATCACAGAAATATTGGGTAAACTGAAAAAGAAAGAATCCGTGAAATTACTATTCAATCTGAATAAGTAAATTAATTAAGGTAAAGAGGCCAGTATTAATATTGACCTCCTCATAATCCTTTACAACGTCACACAGGTGTGACCGGACAAGCAATCAAGAGGCTATATAGCCTAGCCGCAGGGGTCACCAACGTGGTGCCCACGGGCACCCGGGTGCCCCCAAGGACCATTTGAGGTGCCCTTGGACCTCCTCTAAAAGTAGCACAACTCACTACTAAGCTGCATTTAAAATTTCATTTTATTCAGTTGTTATTCTTTTTTTGTATTTATATATTTTTTAAAATGTCTATCTTAAAAATATGTTCTTTAAAATATGTTTATTATAAAAAAAAATCAATTTATGCTTTGTTATTTCTGAAGAGTTTATCAAACTGGTGCCCTTTGTATGACTCCGTACCCACGAAGTAGCTCTTAGTTTCGAAAAGGTTTGTGACCCCTGAGCGTTATCCGTAATTCAGTCCTTTTTTTCTTCTCGCATGCGTTCGATCCAAGGCTACAGGCCTTTGGCTTTTCTTTTCTCGCCGTCGCTGGAGTCCCGACTGCCTGTTGGCCGGAGCAGTGTGTTAACCCTCAGAGGGCCGTGACGGTTTAACCTTTATTGAAGTATTTCTTTGGGCTACGGTGGCTTCGTCCCTCTCCCAAACCACAGCGTTGCTAATGTGATTCAAAACTGGTGAGTAACTTTTTCTTATTTCGCAGCTCTGCCGCTCGTGACGGCTCTGTCCACCCTCGGAGGAGGCTACCGTGTGGGTCACGTAAGTAGTCTTTACTTTGCCTTGACTGTGGTTTGTTGCCATTGGTGGCTCCGTCCATTTTAGGAGACAATTTCCACGTGAGATCGGCATGTAGGTAAGTATTACTTCTACCGAGGTTTATTGTGTAGCCAGCGGTCTTCTGGTCTTGTTTACTTTGGGAAGGCGAGCGTTCGTGCACCTTCCATAAACTATTCATAAGTGGGCCAACCTCAATGACGGTTGAGATGAGCTAGCAGTGCTAGTCTTTTTGCTCTTGTTTTCTATTGGTGACGGCTAGCGTATGCACCCTCTCCTAGTTCACTTTCTCCAACCTTATGCACGGCTGGGCTGAGCTAGCAGTGCTAATCTCTTTCATTTTTTTTGGCTTTGGTTTCTATTGGTAATGGCTAGAGTTTGCGCACCCTCTCCCAATTTGCTTCTGTTGGTGAAGGCTAGCGTCCACGCACCCTCTCCCAATTCATTTTTTGCCCTATTCATTTTTTGCCAACCTCATACTCGGTTGGGCTAAGCTCTTCTGTTGGTGAAGGCTAGCGTCCACGCACCCTCTCCCAATTCATTTTTTGCCCAATTCACTTTTTGCCAACCTCATACTCGGTTGGGCTAAGCTCTTCTGTTGGTGAAGGATAGCGTTTACGCACCCTCTCCCAATTTGCTTCTGTTGGTGAAGGCTAGCATTTAAGCACCCTCTCCCAATTCACTTCTGTTGGTGAAGGCTAGCGTCCATGCACCCTCTCCCAATTCGCTTCTATTGGTGAACGCTAACGTTCGTGCACTCTCCCAATTCATTTTTCGCGAACCTTGTTCTCTATTGGTGAAGGCTAGCATTCACGCACCCTCTCCCAATTCATTTTTTGCCAATCTTGTTCTCTATTGGTGAAGGCTAGCGTCCGCGCACCCTCTCCCAATTTTGGCCTCCTTTGTCTACACTTGAGTAAACTATCTACAGTAGGGAGTATGGATGGCTCTCACTGCTGTACGGATTGTGGGCCGTGCTCCAGGCGGATGACGGTCACGACCTGTGTCCTACCTGCCTTGGACAGGACCATCTGGTGGTGGCCCTGTCGGAGAACCCCTGCATGAACTGCAGCTTCATGTCTTGTTCTGTAAGAGTGGCTCGGCTGGCCCAGATCTGCCCCGAGCTCAGTAGTGACCTCCCACAGTCTGAGCAGGAGGCTCCACCCAGGCGTTCAAAGCGCCAGACTGAGGCTGTAGTCCCTGTGGCCCCTCTTAGAAAGAGGCGAGCCAAGTCTGATCGGAGTCTTTCCACAAGAGTGGAGTGGCTGTCCGCTGAATTAGCAGAAATTAAGTCCCTTTTGCAGGCACGCCAACTGGGGGCTGAGCCAGTGGCAGCGACTGGACTCTCCTCCCTAACCCTACCTGAGCTGGCTGCGGAGGAAGATGTGTTCTCCTTGGCTGCCTCTGTCTCTCATTTTTTAGGTGATGAGAAGGAACAGTCAGTCTCTGTGACTGGTTCTTTTTCTTCATCTAAGAGCACAGTTTGTGAGTCAGGTGACGGCTCTATGCAGGACGTCATACGTTTGGCCTTGGCACAACTGCAGCTGGACGTCCCACAGCCAGAGGGGTCCACCTCGGGAAGTGCCTTCTTCGGGCGTGGACAGAACCCTCCTTCATTTTCCATCCCTCCATCAGAGGAGTACTTGAAGGAGTTGCACGGTTGCTGACGTGACCCAAGGACCTAGGCGTGCCTCTCCACAGATGCCCAAGTGTTGGCGGCCATGCATGAGCCAGCTGCGGTGGGCCTGGATTACATGCCGTCGATCGAACCTGCTGTTGCCTCGCTCATCGTATCACCAGAGGCGGCCCTGCGCAGTGATGTTCGGTACCCACGGCCTCAGTGTTGCATCATGGACGAGTTACTCTGCAGAGCCTATCATGCCGGAGCGCGTGCTGGTCACCTCAGCAAATCCTTGGCACACCACATGTTTGCCCTCTCCACGTCCCTTCAGGGCACTAGTGGTGCAACAGTGGCAATGGGCTTTAGTGATACAGCGCTTCAGGCTTTTGCGCTGATGATGAGGGAACTGACTGAGACGTGTGATGTCCTTCTTGGTCTAAGCCAGCCGACAGGTCTGGTTGGCACAGTCAACATTGGCCGAGCAGTGTCGTAGATCCTTCCATGATCTATTTCAACTCTATTTCAAAATCAGAACATCTTCTCGTCCCCCTTAACAACTCTCTGCTATCCCCCTCCCCTCAGGTCATCTCATACATCTACATATACATGTCTTTGCGTGAGTGCAGCTACAGCGTGTGCTCTCAGGACATGATTACCTGCAGTGTTCCGTCAGTGAGGACTGAACTTGGAAAAAGGGCCTTCTCCTACTCCGCTCCTGCTTCATGGAATATCTTACAAAAAGATCTGAAGCTCTCGACCTTGACTTCTCTAAATGGTTTTCAGAATCTGTTGGAATCCTGGCAAAAACCAATGCAGATTTGTTCCTGTCTTTGATTTTATACGTCTACCTTATAATGTTTTGCTAGTTTTTTGATACTTTGTTAAAAAAAAATATATATATATTTTTTGTTTTTTTCTCTCTTTTGTTTTCTATTGTTTATTGTTTGTTTGTTTATTGTTTAAGGAAATTCTACCATTGCTGTTCATTGTTCTTTAGTTTTAGCAGGTCGCTTTCGTAAATGAGCCCATGAGGTTCAAAAGATTTACCTGACTAAATAAAGGTTGAATGAATGAA